>JAPQRN010000027.1:24760143-24797433 GCA_037367275.1 Coranthus polyacanthus | reverse complement strand
TTTCTGCATCGCTGCCGTCTCTTTTCACCCTCCTGTCTCTTCCACAAGCTGACAGCAAACCCACAAAACACTTTTTTCTTTTTTTTGAGTTTTCTTTGATTGACTGAAGGTGAGAAAAAGAAAATACTAGAACGCATTAGTGAGATTTTTTTTTTTTTTTTACACTGAGGAACTGGACTTTAACCAAGTCTAATTTTTTTCTATTTTTATATTTTTTCGAGCTGTTATGTTTGAAATTTGGCTGACTGGCAGGTCTGAGAATTCACACTTTGAAAGGTTACAGGGAGTCTTCAAACTGCCAAGTTTATTCCTAAAGTAGACGTCTGTCAAAATGACTGGCTTCGTCATGCACACACACACACACACACAAATACTCGCACACACAGCTTTCCTATTCATGGTTATCACACAAACTGCCACACGTGTGTCCAGGTAGTCATTATACCTCTCGATTACCATAGAAACAGATTTCGTAGCTCTAATACATGGCTTTTACACAGAAACTACCACATTTTTTTCATGTAACAAGTCACAGCACTAAACATATAATTTGTACAGTATCACCTAGAAACAAAAGGGTATGGTTGGAAAATATAGGAGGACTGATCTTCATAATAATAACATAGTAAGTACTAATTTTCAAAGAATTTTCATGTGATTTTGAAGGTATTGCGCTATTAGTAGAGAAGCGGTAACCTCCAGTGGCCACTTCAAAAGCGGGTCAATCCTCATGGACCTTGATATTAAAATGGCAAGAATGACTCATGGAACCGCTGTCATTTTGGTTCGCGAACCTAAGTTTGGAGCATTTTGACCAAAAATAAATAGGTTTGGATCCTGGAACCTTGGTTCCCAGCTGGAATCAAAATATTCTAAGTTTTTCCTTGAACTGCAGTGTGAACCGTTGTGGCCGTGTCATATCTACAGGTTGGAAGGAGAGGATGGAGACAGCAACAACGAAGGAGAAGTCTGGGAAATCGGTGGAAAGAAGAAAGCGCAGTGACTGCTGGCTAATCCTAGTGCTTAATCTACTGTGAAGGAAACGCCTGAAAGTAGCACAAAAAAAGAGGAAGACTGGTTTCACCTCAATGCAAGAACAAATATAGAAGAAAACAACACAATAATTACTAAGACTGAAAAAACAGCTGTCAATAAGTAGATCTGTGAATTGTGCACCACCGTCTGTTAGTAACACATCCTTGACCAGAAGGCTTCTGCTCCAGACCTGTTGAAACACATTACAGGTCCATTTTCAATTGACCAAAACAAGGTCACATCTGTCACAGCTGGGTCTGAAGCATGTACGGACAAACGTTGAACATCATAACCTTCATATACCTTCCTAAACTATCGCTACCAACTTACCAGTGTAGAAGGAACGCTGCGAGTTCAGCATCAGAGTTCATTCTTTTACTTGCTGAGAGCTGTCTCCAGCTTTGCTTCTATTTTTAGCATTTCTTTTCTTTGACTCTGAACACATCATTGTGTTTACTGTTGCACTTACAGTTCCTCTCAGAGGAACATGGTCCTTCCACGTGAATGAGACGAGGTTAGAATTGGCCCAGCTCGCATTAGTGTGTTGGTACAAGTTGATGTAACTGTTATTAACGCAACTATGTATGTTTCAACATGTATCAAGTTACTGGAATCAGTTAGCAGTGTGGCTACTGTTTTCAGTAAGTTAGCCTTAGCTCGGAAAGTTTCTTGGAGAGAGCGTGTGGTTCCTCCGCTCCACCCTCTGGTCCAAATATGCTCAATTCTGCTCCAAAAATCCAAGGTGGTGACGGCCAAAATGCCAAACTCAAGGCTTCAGAACAAACCAGCGGCAGCAGGTTTTTTTTATACACAGTCTATGATATTAGACTGTAAATGTTGTGAAAACAGCCTAATATTGCCTCATTATATCTGCTTGTTACACCATTAATGGCACATTATTTAATTCATATATGATACTGATATGTCCATATTATTGTTAGTTTGGTACCATATTCTTACAAAATACTATTGAAGTTGAACATTGAACATTGTTATTGTTCTTTGGTTCTCTATTACCTTGTTACATAGTGTAATATTACCCACATGTACCCATCGTTTATACCAATCTATTACCTGGTTCTTACTTTGTTAATGACAGTGTATTGTCTTATTATGACTTGTTTATTATCAAACTACTACCAAGCTGTAATGTCAAATGATACCCACGTCTAAACGCCACTTCTTAGTCAATAGAAAAGAAGAGGGGATGTCAGTAAAAAATTTCCAGTCTTAGAAAATTCAACGGTTTTTGTTAACTTTTCTCTTGAGTTGCTGGTGGTTTCTGGTTCAGAATTAGGAAGTAAATAACAGTATAACAAATATTGACCTACAAGTCATGTGTACACCTAACATGTGTGCTATGCCCAAAATATTTGGGATAAAGGGTCTCCTAGTTTATCTTTGGAAAACATTGTGGTGGTAAATATTGTAAGTCTGCTTTAAGTGTATTAAGGGCAGAAGTTCTGGATCACATAAATGTTTGTTGGAGCTTTTGTTCTCAGACTAGCTTTACTTGATAAATTTGCTGACACTTATGAACCAAGAAATGAGGCTGCATTTCCAAACAAAGTCTCCCTATGGTAAGAGTCTAAAGCGCCCTTTAATGCAAAGATTCCCCCGAGAAACTCGTGTAGCTTTTCACGTAAGCTCTGTTAAACCAAAGCTGTCTGTGTGCGAGATTAACATGAACTACGCCAAGATGATCTACCATCATAATCATACTTGTGTAAACAAAACAAAAATAATTAGGTGTAGGTGTTCCAAAGACGAAGTAACCGCTCACATCTGATTCGCAACGCCAAAGTAAGTAAATATAACATTGTAGATTTACTAGAGGCAGATATGGAAGAACCACAACTTATCTACACGTGAGACACCCAGAAATGTGGTGCAGGAAAAAAAAAAATGTTCATACAGTCATCCATGTGCATACAACAGAAGGGAACAGTAGATCTGTTTCAGAATTTTCTCACATAAAATATTGAAGTGCAACTGAACAATCATTTTATTATGATCCCTTTCTCACAAGACAACCTGTGTATCCTTGACGCTTTCAGAAGGGAATTTATTTCATCTAAACAGTGAATATTATATCACAAAAGAGGAACCGCAGAGTCTGACATCATTTTAAACACAGAAGCAACCATCAGTAAGTGGAACAAAACGTACATGCTGAAATTCAACGCTGATATTGATCTGTGATTTGTTTTTGTTTTTGTCATTACCTTTCAAGGATTTCTCCAACAAACAAGGGAGAAAAAAAACGAAACAAAACCGATGCCGACCTCAAATGCTTCGTGTTATGTTTCAGTCATTGTACAAAAAAAACAAGTAGTGCAAGTAGTGACCCCGTCGCCAGAAAAACATGGTGCCATTGTATGTTTCTGCAAACCATGAATATTAACTCCTGTAGGTTTTTTAATAAAACAACAGGTTATGTTAGGAAAAGACCCCGGTTTGCTTTGAATACTAATGAATACATTGTGAGTTGTTTTTAATCTCATCTTTGTCAACTTTTTTTCTTGGATATTGCTGGATTGGATAAATGCTGTCAATGCAGAAACTCAGCCATAAAAAGGGTAAAGTTTGAATTGGAGTCTGTTTTGTGCATGAGCAGCCATTTGTTGACGTTATCTAATAACTCTGTTTCTCAGCTAACGACTGTCTCTATTGTGTTCATCCATGATAACAGCCTGGTTTCAATGTCTGTGACTCAGGTTGTTTTCTTTTCTGCAAAAATCTTTATGCTTGCTCCCGAGATCTTCAGTACTTCTCTACCGTTACCTTAGAAATTGAGTCCAACAAAAAGTCCAACACAGACTCCAACATAAAGTCCACATAGGCACACGAGCATGTGCGAATCTTACATATTGAACCTTTAAATAGTTATATATAAACATATATAAGATGTAAATAGAATTTAACGTTTTAATGGTGATATACAAGTATCTTAGAAATGTTGGTATGAAATGTATTTTCAGTTCAGGAATGATGACATTATACATATGTGTGGTTTGCAGAAACCATGGCAACACTTTTTTATTGGTGGATGGGTTGACCAAACACACTGCAGTTCTTCTTCAACAGCATTAATTAGCCTTCAGTTTTCTTTGAAACAAAGTAAATACAGGGTGTACTGAAGCTATTTGAAGAGCTTTAAAAAAAATACAGGCTTTTGTGGTGAAAAGAACATCTGCACACTTTTAGGGAGCTTTCACGCCCTGGTTTGGTCCGGAATTTTGGACTTTTCACTTTGCTCCGAATCCAATTTGCAGGTGTGAACCCCCCCCCCCACCACGGTGCGGATCAAACAGCCAGCGGTCCGACCAAAAAGAAGCGTTCTCAGGCCGGATCGAACGGAACCACTGTTGGGTTCATTTACAGCTTGAAAACACTTTTTGGATGGTTCGGACATTCGGACCAATTACAGGAAGCTACGCAAAGGCTGTCATCGCTAACAAACAACAGAAGAAGACAAGCGAACGGCATACGGAAAGAGTTAAACAACATGTCGACATCAGACGCACGCCTTTATAAACCAATCAATGTTAAAGTAGAGGATTAAGACAGGATGTAGGAGTTAGCAAAACTAACCCGACCAAATGTATAGAATGTAAAAAAAACCCCAAAAAAACAAAAAACAAAAACCCACCTTGGTTCAGACTTTGAGGTGTGAAAACGCCCTTAGATAATATAACATGAAATCATGCATTGGGTGGAGTGAAATGAAATCAAGGATTACAAAAAGAGAAGGGTTAGGACTTGTAATATGTAAGAGGTTAATAAGTATTTAAATTCAGTAATCTGGGCTTTCTGGTTAATTTAACCAAACTAGAATTCCTCACATGTTACAAGCCACTAGTGTCTGTGTCTCACTTTGGTTTGGGTCACTATCTTTAAACACATAATTACAGTATGTTAATGTCATTCACAGTCCAAAAAATATATATATATATATATATATACTCATACTATATATACATTTACTAAAGCAATACACACCACATAAAAATGATATGGTGATATGAGGTGAAGCTGAGGTGTTCATCCCAGCTGTTTATCTGCACTTCACGTGGATTTCAAGTCTGGAACCGAACAAAGCGGGTGACACAGAGAGATATGGTTCATTACTAGATGATAGCGATCAGACCGTAAAGCCAAAGCAAAAGCGCGTTCATTCTCTCCGTTCATTGTCAGCGGCTTCAGAGAACTGAGCTTATTCACAAGCCGCACATCATCATGTTACATTCAGCTGAACCGGTTCGACACTGACTCGCACGACATTGGAAGCCGAAAGTAGCCGCTTGTTCACACGACGCTAGCATTTGAAGCAGTGCACCTCGTGGTTTTAAAGTCTCTCATCTGCCTGATAGAGTTAACTTAATATATACATATAATTTGCACTATTTATGTGTTAATTTGACTTTTTCTTTTCCTTTTCTTGTACAAAGCTCAGAGAATGGCCACTGCAATGCACTGGAACTCACAGTAAATTTGAATAGAGTTGATGTAAAAACTATGGTTGGTAGTTCTTGTTTGCAGATCCTTTCTCCGAGCCATGGCGCTTTGTTTTTAGAAGTTTTGTAGTTCAGGAATGTTCTTGTAGAGGTCCAGAGAATCAGGATTGGAGAAAGCTCCTCTTTGCGCCACCTCCCGACCAGCGATCACCTGCTTCACGGCCACTTCCACCTTCTTACCGCTGATGGTGTACTGCAGAAGCAGAATAAAAGGGTTGTCAGTCAAGACAGAAATGACTTTTGCAGTTTTAAATAGTGCGACAGGGTTACAGATCAGATTCATATTCGTCTTACAGGAATGTCTCTGGTCTCCAGCAGCAGTGCGGGGACGTGTCGGGCTGACAGAGCTTTCCTAATGGCCCCTTTAATCTTCGCCACCAACTCCGGACTGAAGGGCTTCCCGGGTGCCATCTTTAAGAACAAAATGACTCGCTCTTCCCCGTCGGCGTTATACTGAGGGACGCAAAGGCTGTCTGACACCTCCTCGAACGCCTCCACTGCAGATGGTACAGGAGGAGGCCGGGGCAGAGGACAAGGACGGACAAAAAATAACACGAGGAGAGCACATGAGAGGTGATGAGTGAGGAGGAGGAGGGGAGAGTAAGGAACGTGTTTCAAAATGTATTAGGACATAGAGCTGGGCAATAAAACTATAATGATGAGATGTTATATTGCAATCAATATCATTATCGTGACATGCATTTGTCTTTACTTTGTATTTTGTTTCAATGTTGTGTTGTTTACTATTTCGATGCTGTACATTTTATCATTAGAACTGTTCTACTGCTTGGAAAGTGTTCTGAGCATATAGAATAATTTAAGATCACAAATAACCGTCTTTTACATCAATCTCGTTGTCTTTTTCGTTTTGTTGTATCTTTTTTTATCTTGTTGCGTCTGTAAAGTCATTTTTGTTTTGTTGCTTCTTTTTCATCTGCTTGTGTCTCGTCGGTCATTTTCATCTTGCGTCTTTTACATCGTTTTCGTCTTGTGTTTACCACGGTTTCGTCTCATTACCTCTTTCGCAAACAGCATAAAACCACAAATAACTGCCTGGTTTCGTCAACTATCACTTGGGACCAAAAATCTCTGCCTTTAAAGCTGAAAGAAATAATGATTTGACATTTATCCTGATAATTATCGATCTCGACTGATAGGAAAACTTTTATCATAATAACATTTTTGGCCATATCACCCAGCCCTGTAAGGACATCTGTTGAAAGTGGAAGATCATTCAGCAAGATACAGCCACCGACGTAAATGTTTGACTGTTTGAATGTTTTTCATCCTTCCTTACACCCACACTCCGTGCTTCACATGTAATC
Organism: Coranthus polyacanthus; assembly: GCA_037367275.1. NCBI lineage: Eukaryota > Metazoa > Chordata > Actinopteri > Kurtiformes > Apogonidae > Coranthus > Coranthus polyacanthus. The sequence continues at coordinate 24,790,556 of JAPQRN010000027.1, read as the reverse complement.
TTCAAGTCTCACCAATGTTGTAGATCTCTGAGCTGCCAAAGCGGACTCCATTGGGGTTCAATGTTCCGTCACTGCAAAATCAACACAAGTTCGACATTTAAAACTTTCGTTTCCCTGGCGTGGGAAAGCTGTTGTACCACATATAGCATATCACACACAGTAGGAAAAAACAAACTCTAACCCACTGCATACATAACTCAAATGTTTAGCTTGTGCTGTTGATTTGTTCTTATACTGTGAGGTGGTATACACGGCAAAGCTACCTAATCAAAGTACAACATTTTTTAACGCTGTACTAAATCTCTGACTAGAACAGTAAAGGTCTGGTTTTCTTTCCGCTAGTTGACACATTGATGTATTACTGTATGTTTAAATCATTGTGCCTTTCTAAAAAAGGGCATTAAATTAAATGAATTGAACCAAACTAAAGCTACGGTGGTAACAAGTTTTCCACCACAGCTAATAGCCGACCTTCTGCCCAGCATGACGATGCCTCCTGTCTTAGGGTTGATTTTACAGTAATCTCCATGGGCCCACACACCTGCGGAAAAAAGAAAGAAACACTATTTAGTTTGGTTCAAAATATTCAAAAATGACTGCGAGATGCACTGGCCATAGACACTTCATCAATAGCAAGAAGAAAATTGAATAACAACATTGATTTTATTTAAATGTATTAAATTAGGAGCCCTGCGATGAACTGGCGACTTGTCCAGGGTGTACCCCGCCTTCGCCCGATGTCGGCTGGGATCGGTTCCAGCCCCCCCGCGACCCTCCAGGGGATTAAGCGGTTACAGATAATGACTGATGACTGACTGTATTAAATTAGGTAAAAGTAGCAACAGACACCACAGTGTAAAAACAGTCTGTTACAAACAAAAGTTAAAGTTAAAACTTTACTCAAGTAAAAGTACAAACGTATTAGCATCAAAATACACGAAGTACTAGGCCCCAAAGTGTGGAATGGCCTATTTCAGAATAATCTGTATTACTGGATTAAAATAACTGACACATTAATGTGTTTGTCTTTAATGCTGCAGCTGGTACATTTTTTTTCTTATGTAATAATAATAATAATAATAATAAAAATAGGAATCTGCAAAGTTACAAGCTATTTGTAATAAATGTAGTGAAAAGTACAAAATTTGCCTCTGAGACGTAGTGGCAGAAGTGACTGAATAAATCAACCAACCAATGAACAATGGCACATTACTGATGGGTCTTTTGCTATACGTTCTTCCTTGTTTATCAAGGCACACATTACCCAAGTAAACATAAAAAAGTACGGTGACTAAATTCAAAATAAAGTGGTTGAATTCAACATTTCTCCCGGCATTAGAAACAGGTCATTAAAATGAATAATTATGGATATGACCGAAATGAAACATTATATCGTGCTTTTGTTTCAGCTGTATCACCCTACAGCCCTACGCTGCAGAAACTAGAAAGAAGCCAAACATTTTTAAATATAATCGAATTGTCTTGTATCAAGCAAAAAAATACAAAAATCTGCCAATGGGTCGACTTTTAGCTTGGCTAGACTTCTCAAAACTACAAAAAAAGTCTAGTCACGGACGAACCATAATGGACCTTAAAACTATTTTTAAAAAAACCCAAGATTTAAGCCATTTGTGCTCATTACAAGCAACAAAGTTATTTAACCTAGACTGAATATTCTTACATTGAGAAGTTGTGCACATGGTTTTTCTTAATGTAAGGAAACTAATCTTGGGATATTATTCAAACCATGTGTTTGCTTGTTACTGCTTAAGTCTAGCTAATCAGTATTATCTGGAATATCTTATTTAGACAAACTTCTATTTATTTTCTTACAACGAGATTACTTTTCTAACGAGCGACATACTCGATCTTGATCTATTTTTCTTTTTAGAAATTCCTTTTTTTCAAGTGAATTCCAAACCTTTATTTTGCACATCAGGGAAAACAACAGTGGAAAAAAGGGTTTATAAATGCACAACTGACAAAGTACAGGTTTAAAGGAGGAAAGCGTTCATCGCATGGCTGTTTGTCACTCACCGGGATACGTGGAAAAGTACGCCTTATGGTATTTGCTCCCGTTCTCGTCATTCCAGAAGTGTGTCGGCTGGCAGGGGATCGGCTTCAAGCAGACCAGCTCGCCGCTCTCTCCCCACACAGGCTTACCTGTCCACACACACAGATTTCACAGGAACAAAAAAAAAAGTCAGTAACTATAGATTTACTTTGATACAACACGCACATGCACCTGGGTACGCCAATAAACAGAAACACACACATTCTCCTAGACATACACACTCATACACACTTATAAATCATTCTCAGATAAAAAGAAAAGAAAGAAGAAAAAAAAAATCACCTGGTAATGAATCCCACACTCAGAGAAGCTGATGCACTTTAGTGTGTGGTTTCACACAGCCCTCACCTTGTCCCTCAGGACGGTATTAAAGGCTCAGAGACCGACTAAAATAATCCCAAGCTCTTCCTACAAAACTGCCTTTAAATTATCCCTCAATCCACCGTCCTTTGAGGTGGTGGAGATATGCCAGTACAGCCTGCAGCGGGGATCGAGAGCTGGGGAACGAGGGACTACAATCAATGAGAAAAACATAGAGGGCTTTGAAGACTCCCAGCAAGATAAAAATCACTCTTTTTGTTTGGTTTTTTTTTAATGAAAAACTAGTGGTTCTCTTACTTTTCTTTCCCTGTATTTACACAGAGAAAGTTCAGTAATTATTATCCCAAATTTCCCGTAATGAATTGCTTAATATCCATGGGAATTCAACATACAGATACAAACGCTGAAGGCCCAAGTATAACCCGTCAGTGAGAGAGCAACTCCAGAGGCAGGTGAGGTTTGCTCAAGGCCTCAGAAGTTTCTTTAAAAAGGTGCTGCCGATTCATTTTCCTTATTTAAATTTCTCTCTCTCTCTCTCTCTACTCTAAAAAAAAACTTCTAATTGATCACGACTCACTTGTTGCCAGGGAAGATTCCTCAATAAGGACCATGACAGTAAAAACATGGCTTAATATGGCTCAATAGTACTTCATTTCATTTCTGACCGATTCATCTCTTACCGTCAAGGCTCCAGGCCTCCACACCCATGCCCAGGTTTCTCGTTTGGATCTCGCCCCGATAAACTGGAACTGTGGGGTTCTGACCCATGAAACAGGAGACTATGTCAGTACCGCCTGGAGGAGGGAGATGGGAGAAAGAGAGAGGAGGAGAGGTTTAGCTGAATGACTCAAGCAAAACACCTCCAATTAAGTTTAGTTTTGACCTGATGAGTTGTAAAAACCATTCGAAATGTATGCTGCTCTTCATAGTTTTATATTAACAGTATCAAATGAAATGTCATGTTGAATGGGTTTGTTTGAAAATTCAGACTTTTGATATTTACAGCCCACTTCAGTTTCAATTATACTGCCAAGTAATTGTCAAGTTCATTTGAAGTGAGGTTGAAAAAAGAAAATGCGAATTTTCGACATTTTTTCCATCAACTAACATGGAGTGAGTAAACTCAGCTGTGTAGTATCGTCACAAGGTGGCGCTATAGGTTACACACTCCACTCTATAATAACCAGAGTAGATGAAAATGGAGCATTTTGTTGCTGTTGGATGTTTTGTCATGGATGAGATTGAGGAACAATCCACCTCCTCATCAGTCCACACTACCTGTCGCTACTACCATGTTGTTTTAGCTCTTTATGGGAATATCTAGGAAAACACCGGGGAAACAGTGGCTCAACATATGAGATAAATGTTTGCTAGGTCAGAACAGAAAAAAAGGTCCCATGAAGTCATGTACTTCATGGGACTTTGTGATACTTCGAAATGCGCTTAAAAACGACGTTGGAAACATGGCTGCAGATGCCCTTTTTTCAACTGCACCAGGTGGAAATTTTGTGTAAAAAAAGCTGTAATGAATGCCCACCAACGGTAAGCATAAAAAACTAGATGATATGATGATATAATCTAAAAAAATGTAATGATCAGTGTTTTATCCTCACAGTTTAAACAGACTTGTCTAATGACTGAACAACAGTTTCACCTTCAAATTTTTTGTTTTGTTTTCCACAGTAAAATATCTAAAACTAACTAGACCTATGTTATATATTTTACTTGTGTACTTACATTTTATCAAATGTTTCCAACAGCGTTCAAATTCAGAGATATGTGACATTTTATTCAACGAAATGGCTCATTTCAATGGCGTCATATCCCTTTTACTAACGTTAATATTTAACATTGCTTGCGGCTATTTCATTTGAATGAAACGACAGAACATAAATATATATCTCACTAAACCTAACGTGAATACTGCCCGAGTCACATCGGATTCCCCGGCAACAGAGATGAAAACGACTCCCATGATCCCGTGCTAGTTCATGTTGTCGTCTACTAAGTCTTTCATTACCGTTTTGATTGAGAGACACCTAGCGGCATAGTCTGTTTATTGCACCTATTAAGTTCCATGACAAAAACAACAAAAAAACCCTCCAATAATTCTGTAAGTTGTTCGAATTAACTGCAACGAACAAGAGAAAATCAAAGGCTAAAAAAAAAAAATATTTCAAAAACATCTAAAAAAAAAAAAAAAAAAAAGCCCACCTACCTGCCTGAGCTTTGACTAAAGTTAAGTTAGTGTTTGCACAGCCGCGCCTGCCCCACCTCCTTTGACCTACATAGGAGTTCAGCTCTGTTGCGGCTCCTTCCTAAAACTGTCATGAACAAACCCTCTTTCTCTCTCTTCGTGGCACAATCCATTTGTCTCTTTCTACCTTCCAATCATCTACTATTTCTGACACGTTCTATTCATCTCCGTTCCTATTGTTGCATCTCTACCTCCTTGTTTCATTCCCTCTCTGTATCACAGACTTCATCCATCCATCTTGCTCGCTTCATGTCGACTGCTCCGTGCCCTTCCGCTGCTGCCTCCTTCTTTCTCTCCTGCTTTCCTTTTCTGTTCTTTACACTATTTCACTCCGTCTCTTCCTGCCAGGTTCTTTATTGAGCTTTAATTGGCTCCCAGGAGGAAGAGGAAACTTTGTCTTGTGATTAAACACACACGCTTATAGTGGGAAGACAAGCAATTATTTTATTATTACACTCTAATGGGTGGGTACAGACAAAGAAACACACACATACAAAAAAACGTATTATTTTAAGCCAAAAGCCAATGTTGCTTTCTTGGGATGCCCTCCATCATCAGCCATTTAATGTGAATGTATACACAATAGGGTAACTTGTCACATTATTCTGATGTTTCTAACAGCACTTGCTATTTTGAACAGTGAAGAAAAAGATTTTTGAACTCCTCGACTTTCATTTGTGGAGGTACAAGAGCTTTGAAAATCCTTTGCTGCTGGGTCATAAAAAGCCACCATTGGAGAAAAAGGCAACCAGCTAACCGAAGAGAACCTTTAAAGTCAAAATATAATAACAGAACAAAACACATATACTCAAAGAGTCACCCTCACAGCATAATAAAAATTAATTATGAGGGGATTCGCTTCCTTTTCCTTCCGAATAAATAATTTCAGAGAGGAGAAGCGAGGAGAAGAGGAGCTAAATTATTGGAGAGGAGTGCCATATGGGCAGTCAGACGGAGGTATATTAGGATGGAGGGAATCCAGCAGTCAAAGTGTTAAAATCCCCCAAAGAGGAGCAACAGGGGTCGGATATCCCTGCTGGCAGGATTACTTAAAAACACAAGTACACAAGTGCACACACACAGTAACACAATACATAAAAATGACAAATTGAAACAAAAAATATACTGCACTTGAACTGTGTTAAAAATACTCATGTTAGAGCTGTGTTCGAGCTTTCACGTGCTTGTTTCTGCAAAGATGCACAGCCAGTCACACAGGACAAAGGGGCCCCACCACATATGTCACTGTGATATGCCACCGGTCAGTCACATATGCTGTGATAAATCCGAACAGCACTAGCACACACACATGTACAGTGTGTTGACCTCATGGGTCAAGGTTAGGTCGGCTGGCAGCCCACAGGGTGCAGCCTGCTGTTGCCCTTGGCGACAAGAGGGAAAGGGAACGGTGCAAGACCTGCTGTTCTGAAGAACACACTAGAACACACATGAACCTACAGTGCCTTCTCATCTTAAACAGTGATGATGGTATACAATGTGTGAAGATAGACAGAAATATGTCTACTGGTAGAGATGTAGCAATACCTTTTCTACCGCGGGATGTTGCATGATCTCACATGATTGTATGATCTCGAGTGATCACATGAATTGAGCTGCCTCAGCCATTTAATGCAATGTGGATAGCAGGAGCACTTAGCATGTTAAAACCAGGACAGCTTGAAAATATTGGTCTCATCTGGAGTTACATGATTGCCAGACATTTGTACACTACTTTATTTGATGATGTTGTTTGGAACCTTAAAAACTTCCATTGTGAAAGTTTCATTTTAATGGTTTGAGAAGTGATGTCTCATGGGAGGCAGTTGCTTTTCTCTGCATGGAAATTCCATAAATATAAAAGAAGAAGTTAATAAAATGGACTGGTTATTTGAAACCATTTCATAGCTGAATTTACAGAACAATGACTGTATTGTGATATGTACCTCATCACTATAATAGAAAACTACATACTGTGTACTGTGCTAGAAGATTTTGACCATATCACCCACTGTTAACCACAATGAATGCAATTTACACAGTTGTTAGGGCAGAGTAGCTCACGCTGCAGCCGGATGGTGATGCTCCTGATGGGAATACAGAACAATATTGGCTATTGCTCTACTCTGAAGCTCAGAAAAGTGTCTTCTCTTTTACACAGTGACACGAATCAGGTCATCTATGTTTATATTTATTCTTTTTGATTTGGAGCGAGAGGAGAGAGCTGCAGAAGGAAGGTGTATTTTCAAATTCTCACACTATTTTTCTCCCTGATTTTGGCTCCAACAGCTTTAGTAAAACTAAATAAAAGAGAAAATGTAGCATCCGCCACATGTACATTAGTATTACTTGAATTTCCTGTTTCTAGGATGTTCCTCTTTGTCAAAGTGTAGGTCACGCCATCTGATGTACTATGTCTCATTATCTCATTATTGCTAGCTATTAAGTGTCGATTATGTATACTGAACAATACTGAATAAGCCTGGGTCATTACCGTTACCATCACCTTAACCATTTAATTACTATATTTGTTGCAAGTATAGAAAGACACAAACATTCAAAGTCTGTGCAAAGACAAGTGGATTCTTGTAGGAAGAAAAACCACAATTTCACAAGGTTGCTCAGACTCTCCTCGTCTTTCTCTCCTTCTTACAGTAGATATCCGTCAAGTCAGTGGCATTTCAGTCAATGCTCATGTGCCCAAGCTTTCGACCTGCATGCGTTTTGCAAACATGTGTGTCTTCGTTTGTGTCCAAAGATGCGTTTGTGGCTATATGCGACACCCATCAAGAATGTCAATACCATTGCTTGTGCGTGCGTTGTTTGGTGCTCTTTGTGTGTGCCTGTGTGACGCAAGGGGCTACTTAATGTTTATGTGCGTCTGTCTGTTGCACATCAGTCACCCAGGCTGTGCTAAATGTTAAACGTTTCAGGACTCACAGAGAGAGACAGATAGCTTTATATTGGCCTGTCAACATAACAATAGGCTGAGAGGGCCAGTCTGTTGTGTGTTTGTGTGTGTGAGGGTTTGTAGGTGGTGAGGAAAATGTACAGTTCTATACAGCTTTTTTTTCTACTTGTCTGGTGTATGAGTGAGTCCTTTTGTATTTGTGTCGCATATGTATTGTTGCTTGATTTAGAATGTTTTTGTCAAAATGCCATTTTAACATAGTAGTCTCAAATAAGGTTTTAAAAACCTGCGGCTACTTGTCATGTTAGTCAGAAGTAAGGTTTTAGATAATGTGTATGAGTCTGTTTATGTACAAAGCAGATCAAAGGGGACATACTGTACCCGTTTATAACAAGTTAATGAGGGTCTCACATGTTCCCAGAATGTGTATGTTAAGTTTCAGCTCAAAATGTCTCACAGATCATTCATTGTACCTTTATACTTGTGTTTTTCAGACCTGTTCCAAACAGGCTGTTTCAGTGCTATGGATACCATCATGTAGACACCTTGCTAGGGTGCCAGTATGGTTTTGGTGGTTCTGGTCAGTCTGGCGGTCCTGGTGGACTGGCTTAGGCCAGTGACTGTATAGTTACGACATTCACAGAAATCCAAACAGCTTGTTTCAGGCTCAGTTATCTGGAAAGTGGCTGTGTAACTTTGTCTGTCGAGTGAGCTTTTTTATAGTTTAACGTTATTTTTAGAAACCCCAGACCTGTTTCATAATTGAAAAAGATGATGTGGGTACGTACCTGAGATGGAACCCAGCAGTACGTTCCTCTTGATGCTGTCGTAGACGTACTCGTAGCTCTGGGGTTTAAGAGGAGAACCAGTAGACAGGATGGTGTGGAGAGACTGGAGGTTGTGTGTTTCCGCTGTTGGAGAAATACAGACAAAAATGTTAGAAAAAACGAATAAACAAAAACATCATAAGTCAAAAGCTGGCTTCTAATGAGGGAAATAAGAACCCTTCTATAGTTTTTCTCTATTTTCTGCAAGGCTATTCAAATGTAACCATTGAGTTTGGTATATTTTTTTTAGTAAACTTCCATTTAATGTAATGTTGCTCTAACTTATTCTGACAGGCCCAGTATTTTAATCAAGTAAAGGCAAACTTCATGAAACTTTTGCATAACAAAATCCTTTGACAGTCTAGGTAGTGTAACTTGTAAACAATAACTGTAGTAGAGCTGTATGTCAAGAAAAAATCTGTTATTCAATGAACAGAAGCTCCAAGAGTCCGACTTAGCAGTAGTGTGCGAATCGTGATACACATCTGTCAATCAATGCCTACACAGTAGACATCAAAGCCTTCTATTAACCCTAAAAAAAGTGATGGAGCAATAATTTACAAAACCACCTTCAGTACACTTAGTAGAGGGTTCAAATAAGGCAAATGAAACCATATGACCGCTGGAAAAAATAGTGTGTAGAGTGTTTCTACTGAGAAGATGACCTTTTTTGAATGGGAGTTAAATGGAGCCAGGATTTTTTGGATCCAGTATCGAGATCAGGACTTTAAGCTACTTCTGCATTGGCTTCAATTTCAAGTCATGGTTGTTGCCCCTTGATCTGTGCACAGCTGTGACTCCATAGCATGTTGTGTTAAAGCAGGTTGCCATCCTGATACACAGCACACGAACTCACGTGTAAGAAATAGCGCACACACCCACTTTTAGCCACCGTTCCGAATGTTCAAGTGCATGCACAGTCTGTCACGCATACATGCCCAAACCACAAGCCAATAACACCCGGCAAACTAATAAGCAACCGACCCTCACCCCATAAACACACACATACACACAGCAGGAACTGTTGCCACCCCCCATCATGCCTCCAGGTGTCCAGTCCAAATGTCAGACCAGGGAAAAGGGCTGCTCCACTGGGGCAGTCAGTGAAGAAGCCCCCTCTTACCCTCCCCGGCCCACTAGAGGCATGCTTGTACGCACACAAACACACACATACATGCACACACACACTCACAACCCCCCCCCCCGCCACGGTCTCTTTCTCTAATAAGCATCCAAACGCGCACACACAGTGCCAACTGGATCAAGTGGCTGTCTGACTGAAGAGGGTGGAGTGAGGGAAGAGACAGACAGAAAGAGAGACAGATAGACAGACAAGTACTGAGATTTTGGAGAGATTTTCAGTTTTCTGTTTAGCCAAAGAATTCAGAGTGTTTAGCTTATTAATAAGCTTGCGGCGATAATGACTGCACTGGGAGTTGAGATACACAGTGATTGTTTAAATGATAAACATTAGTTATAAATGCTAATTTATTGTTTATTGGAGAGGAGAGGAAACGAGAGGACAGGAGAGGAAACGAGAGGTAGGAAAAGGTAGGAAGACAAACGGAAATAGCAACGCTATTATTACTGCTAACTTACATGAGGGAGGGATGAGGGGACAGTTTAAGAGGTTAGATGAACGAATGAAGAAGAAGGAAAGAGAGGGGATGGAAATACGGTACAAAAGGACAATGCTTTGATATATAATTATGCAAACCAAATGCCAGCTTATGTAACTAATTTCACTGGTATTACAGCACTGCTATTGTTGTAAACCAACGAGTTGAAATATCATCGAAATAAGCAGTACTTGACTGACTGAAATTGCACTAGCTTTTCAAATAGTGTTTGTTTATGGGCTGTTGTCTGTGTTAATTGTGTACGCTTCAAAGATCACAGCAAACCGAAAATCAATTTAGCATACTAGTAAAAGTTTTTTGTAAAAGCATTTCCCTATTTTTGTCACACAAATGGTACATAGGGCATCAGCAGCATGTATGAAGGTTAGCAGGAAGCCTAATAAGCACTGGCACAACTCTGATTATGTGCAGAGCCCTGCTTATCTCTCTAGAGAGCTCTGACACTAAAAGCAATTAGTTGGTCCTATCCATGACTCATGTGAAATTATTGTTACGGCACTTTTATCCGTCCAATTCGGTGTCAAACACCAGAACACGGGGCAAACTGTTGATTCAAACACAAAATTGTATAAAGGACATTACGGGTCAAACAGCATACCTATTATAGTCATTACAGTGTCCATCTGCTTTTATTGTTTCGTGCTCCATTTTCAGAATAGAGTGTGTGCTTATGAGTGTGTAAATGGATTTTCTCTGAGTGTGCTTGTTATCTGTGTGCATCCATGTGTGTCTCTACATATCTGTGCACGTACACGTGTTGAGGACTTACCAGGTTTCAGGTTTCTCTCCTGCAGCACTGACAGCCACTTAGCACCCGTACCAAAGATAGTGATTCTGAAAAGAGAGGAAAATAGAGATTAACAATTTTATTTCCAAGTGTACTGTTATTCGGCACATCATTAATGCTATTAGACGTAATTAAGCACTCTTTTCCAATGTTTGAAAAGAGAAACTTATTCTCATTTCCCAAAAGTGAAAAATGTTGGAAGAAAAATTGAATTTGCAGCCTTGTTGCCAATGACAACATTGCTGAATCCCTCCTACATACATGCGTCTCCATTGTGACAGCATCAAACAATCAACAGAACCAAATTAGCAAACATTATGAATCATCCTCTGGGGTGGTTTTAAAATCCGGGCCAAATTTCATGGCAGCCTGCCTGTTAATTGTCAAGATATTTTGCTCAAGTGCAAGACAGATGGGTGGATGGACAGATAGGCTGACGTCCTATTGCACTGGGACATTAAGCCTTTTTTCCATCAAAATGTAACAAGTCACACAAACATTTTTTAATTTTATTATACCGTGCTTTAAAGACCAGATAGTCTTCTCCTTACTGTTACTTCACAGTGGCTTTTTAAATTTTGACAGTGTTATACTGAATACCAGATTAGTCCTGCCCTTTCAAATGTTTTTTTTGTGCTTTTTTGGTATTAGAAATATCTTATTTGGTGCATTAGTACAACTTTACCATCAATAAATGTGTTTCCATCCAGCTGTTTTTATGCATATTTTCAATTTGCACATAAAAAAACCAGAGTGGAAACACAGATTATTAAAAACGTTATTCCAAAAGAAAGTTTGGTGTTATCGATAAAAGGTAAATGCAAATCAGTGCAATGGTGCAAGAAACAAACATGATTGCCATATTTGCATGGCAAACAGCAACAAGACATCAGCATGCATCAAAAGTACAAATTCTTTGACAAAGCATGGCAAATTCTGAGAAGCAAGTGCAAAAGTTTAAAACAACACTGTATGAGCAAGAAGCATCCTCTGTCTCCCAGCGGTTTGGGGGAAAAGTTAAAGCTTCAGGTTTTTTGACAAAATGGATGAAATTCTGGGTCAAACACTTCTCATTCTGTCTATCAACTCTTCAATCAACACCTCAGGTAGTATGATACTGTATAGAATGCTACATCTGACTCACACTTAAGGAAAACAAAAGAACCTCACCAGAATCAGACTCAGGATGAATGCTTCAAAAAAGAGAAAAGTTGACTCTGAATTGTGTTGAAGTGTTGGTTCACAGGACATGCCAAGAGAGTATCATGGTGTTCAAAGAGTAAAACACGGAGATACGTGTTTTGACCAAGCATGCTAACTATGCTATACAGTTGACATTTTTATTTATTTAGTGGTTATTTGTATAGGGTAAATATAGGGTAAGTATGTAGTATGGATTATTGCCACAGACAAAAGCATTTATAGCCTAAGCTAATTTGTAATGCCCGTCCCTAGGCTTTTAAAATACATAAAACCCACCAACATACATAAGGACTGTATAAAATACAAACTCAAACACAACAATTCACAATTCACAGACAATCTGGATTACAATAAAATGCAATAAAACAAGGAGCAGTGAGTTATTTATGACAACATGACTGGTCCCTCTTTAAAAAACTGTTTCAGATTTAGTTTAAAATAATTCCAATCAGATTCTAGTTTGATTTCTGAAGGCAAAGAGTTCCACATGTGGATTCCATGAACAGAAAAAGCAGTTGGCCCAAATGAGGGTTTACGTAAAGGCATCTTACATTTCCCATTGGACAACTGGACACTCCTCGTGCTATTGTTCCAGAGACTCTCAGAGGAACCACGAGGTCATTGAGCACCTGATTAGCCTGTTATGTAAGCATTTGTGGGAAAGAGAAGAAAAAGGCCTAAAATTGTCTTCCAACTTAATTACCTGACAATAGTTTTAGAAAGCAGTCGACCATCCAAGGATTGTTTTATGTCTCACTAGACTGATAAGTTTTCTAACAGAAAGTTGTTTTTGAAACAAGGACCGAAGCCTTCTGAACCGACAAACGTCCCACCATAAAGCAGCCTTAGTGTCTACCAAACTCATTTTGTTTATCATAATTCAACACTATGTGTTATATTTTATTTGTCCAATGTGTGGCCCTTGATTTAATGTATCTAACTTAGTATGGCCCTCTGGAAAAAAAACAAGTTTCCCACTGATCACTGCTGATCTAACTGGCAAAGTTTTAAGCCATAATGATTGTGATGCTGACGTCTTACTATTTGTGTAACAGCAATGCATTCAAATGCACATAAATTCTCTCATAAATTTTCAGTGGAAACCTGGCCACTGTTGCAAAGGACGTGGAACAAACAAAGCAACCAGATTATTAGACTTAAGTTAGTGATGATTTTTTTTTTTCTCTAACCCTTTTTGAAAGAATTTGCAAAGAACGTGCAGCATTTCAAATTCTGCTGGGAGAACTAATCCAACATTAGCTGAAACATTCATGAACATTATTAGCTTGAACACAAATGAAAGAGGCTGTGAGCTGGAGTGAACATCAAATGGCCTCGGCATTAGGGTATTAGCAGAGTGGTAAACCTGTATAAATATGAACCACTGATGCTGAAACACGAACGAAGGAGCTGATGCAAGCACAACTTCAGAGTTCGTAGTGCTTCATTTGTTGCCGTGTATCTATGCATGACAAGGCATAATTTCAATATCTGTGTGCCGCATTGAAAAAACAGTCTTTGCCCTTATTCCCATCTGCTCTGTTGGAGCTGGTCAGTAGCCTGGTAGTACAACAAAGCTCCCTGAAGAGGAGAGTGTAACTGTGTAAATGTAAAGCAAGGTGCTGCTGAAACAGAGCATGTGTGCTCAGTCAAGCTTTCCTGACCAGATAAGGAAAAACGAAGGGAAAACAAAAAATGATTGGGAAGTGATTTTCAACTGAACAAACAAAACAGAGCCAAACAAAATGATAGTCAGTCTTGCGTAAGGAGACAAAATGACTCCTTTTCAGGTGGTCTACAAGGAAATAATTTAAAAGGGAATCTATTGACAGGATGTTTGCACATATCAACACTGAAATGAAATGATTTTGGACGGTGGCTTTCTTCAGTGTGAACAGAAGGCGCCCTGACAGCTGACAACAGACGGACAACATGTGGAAGGCAAGAACTGACAAAACGTCACTTCTGCAGTTTTAATTTTAAAACAAAAGGACCTTTAAAAGCTTGCCTTCATGAATGGGTGTGTGTGTGTGTCTCACTCTGTGTCTTCCTGTCTTTTCCTGTCTATTTCTGTTGGCATCAAATCAATCACACTGCCACATATCACTATGGTAACCGTATCTATCAATCAAATATAAAAAAGAAACTGTCTGTGCGATATAAAACAACTGTCTGGTACTTGAATGGTCAATAACTAGGAATCGATTAGTGGTAATAGAGGTTGGTGGCAGATGAGGTTAAAGGATAAAAATCTCAACAAGTAATATTGCAGATAGAATATAGTGAATGGTATGTGCACATGGCTTATTGCATGTCCAAACACATACACTTGGGGGTCACCCTGTGCCTCCATTTTACCCATCAACCTCAACCGTAAATATTTAAGGGTTCAAGTATGAAGGGCCTATTGTTTTTGTTCAATTTTATTATTTGTCTTCTTCAGTTAGGTTTTTGCAAATTCACATAATATGGTAAATGTTAGATTAATGTCAAGTTGTGTACAAGTGTACAAGCTATCCAAGAAACGTGATCCCAATTGGCCTGAAGGTGGCGCAATAATTACATTTTGAAGTTTGAAAATTCCTAATTCTTACTCCTTTACATGAAACTTGGCAAAGACATCCATCTTTATTCACCACTAAAGCCTGCTTGACTAGAATTTCAGCCATTTTGAATTTTTAGAAAAACACATTCTTGACAGATACTCCTAAACCACTGGTCCAATTGCGACCAAAATCCTTTTGGATCATTACTGTATAGTTTATCAAAAGTTGAATTTTTCAAGATAGTGACCATTGAACTTCAAAAAGGCGTGGCTTGTTACAAAACTCTAAGGATAACTCCCCATAGGTACTTGAAATATACCCTGAAAGTTTCATAAAAGTCGATGGGTAGGGGGCACTGCAAATGCCAAAAAAAGGGTGTGGCGTTACAAAACTCAAGACTATGTGTCAGAAATAAAAAAAAAAACTTCATTAAAAAACAGGATTTGATTCATTACAATATTGAACCACATATGTAAAGCTATTTTGAAGTTGCTCAATAGGGGGCGCCACCATTTCCAAACATTGAGCCTCACGCAAATCTGGCCATAAATCAATGACAGTGTGTTCAAACATCACAAGACTTGTTCTTATTTAAATTTAATGAAGCAATAAAGTTGTTGAAGCTGTGTTGGCTTGAAGCCCGGAATTGCCACTTGTAGTTATATTTAACTTATTACACAGCTTTGCTTGATTCATTCTACAGTCTGTTATTTCTGTATAACAGACTGTCGCTATGAATAACAGACTTCTGCTATGGGCAAAGTTCTGATCATAGACATGGGAGATCATTTTTAAATCAGTAAAATTATTTTCTTTAGTATGTAGCCATGTAATAAGGTTTGCATCGGTTTTGTGGTAAATTACATCACCCCTGTTGGGGTTTACTTGTTAATTTATGATCTAAAATTTCTATGGACACTGAATCCTCTAGATTATCTGTTTTTGGCGAATTCAGCAAATAAAATATTTGACAGATCAAGTTTTCTTCATCACATGAATGCATAAATCATAGATATCCAATGTTGTTATACAACCCTGCTGTTTTGCAGTAAAAGACAACAAAACGTGCTGACAAAAGAGAATCATAGTAATTCTATATTCTATTTCTCAAGGCTGTACCATGATTATATAATGCCCACATCTGCCCAAATCTTTAATCCAAACCATTTCGTAAGATATCTCAGCTTTTCAGCTTCATTTTTTTTTTTTAAGTTAGGTTACATTCCTATATAAGCAATAAGAGACTGAGCATTTTGTAGAGCTGAGTAAATAAGGTCTGTGCCTCCACAGATAGATAGACAAAGACCCTCTCTGTCATCTTCATATGCGCGCACAACCACTCATGATTCTATCAATCATCTCTGACCCCCTATTGGATTTGGATTTGTTCGCTGCTGGCTGCCATGGAAACGGTCACTCTGTTCTGATTGGAGGCAGGTGGCCAGGTGTAGCTGCTAATCGGGTGTTTAGGATGGAGGGAGGAGGAAAAGCTCCGAGCCTCTATTTCTGAGATGGTGTGTGCATGTGGCTATGCCTGTGTGTGTCAGCTTTAAGAGTACCACATTATTGGAAGCTACTAAGTCAATAAGAGACAGTAAGAGACACTCGAAGCCAATCAAACACAAGAGCACCTCCAAACAGTTATTACATTAATGTGTCTCTCTGTGTCGTGATGCAGCAGAGCCATTTGTCACTGCATATTTGCTGAACTACACTTGCGCTCCAACCTGGCAATAATTATGATGTGAAAATGGATCATTGCACTTTTCTCAGGTGTCAGAGGCTGCAAGGAACAATCTGAATCACCGATGGAAGGTGTAATCGTTTAGATATGAGGTGCTTCATACTTTAATCAGGATGTACCAAATCTTTCAGGGTGGAACGGTATCGATTTGAATGACAAACTGTTCAGTTTGACAAATAGTATTCATCTCATACAAGAAGCATTTTTAGACCTATTGTTTGCTAAATTCATTTCCTAATAACCCTGTTGCTTCCTCTAACAAAAGGGACTGGCTTACAATAGATGGCTTTCACGTATTCTTGAAAAGATATGTTAAAAATTATGATTTTTCCATCAGCATTTTACTCCTCAAACAAAACGAAATGTCTCCTTTTTGTATTATAAAGCCTTGTTCTTGTGGAAAAGATTTTCTTTTATTTAAAAAAATCAGAGCAGAGCCAGTACGGCTCAAAGGTAAACTGGTAATTAGTCTTAATATTTCTACATTTAGCACCTTAAGCAAGTATGGGTGTTGTTTGACTTGTGAATAAAACTTCATTTAATAGAATAAAAAGGCAGCTTCAAGACAAGAGGATATTTTAAATTGTTATGCCCACATGTCTAAAACAGTAACTGAGCTGGCAGGATAGCAGCCTGTTATACTGTAGCTCTATGTTCATACAAGAATAACTGAGAATTTTTCTTGGCATCAGCAAAAGGGAACATTTCCACAGTTGGTTTAAGAGATGCAGTGGAATCTTTTGTTGCTCCACACATGATGAAGACAAAGAGATTCTTAGAGAAAACAGAAGAATCTTCATATATGGACTGTCACAAGTGTAAATGTTGTAACCTTTTGCTTGCTTCTCCCATGAATTCTGCTGCTTTTGGTCGATGTATAAAACCATTTATTGATGCACTGAATCACTTCTTCAGTGTACTAATTAACAATTCTGTCAGTCTCCTGAGGCTGTAAATTGCCGGAATGTATTTCAAAGATAACTGTCTCCTATTTGTTTTTCCTACCTGAGAGGAAAAGTTTTCAGAGAAATTAGAGTAGGGCTGCATGATTAGAGATAGACCAATACAGATAATGATTATTAGCAATCACGAAGACTGATATTTTGAGCTGATAACCAGTAAAAGTAAAAAATCTTGGTGCCAACTTTTACAATAAAAGCCTTTAAGCTCGAGACAATCGAATCAAATAATGTACAATATTTCAACAATATTTATGGTGAGTTTTCAAATTGAAGTGGAGGGATTATAAATCATGTTCTAGTGAAAACATATTCTTTTCTGATTTCAGTGTTGATAGGCTATTACTTGCGACGTATAAACCAATCAGCTAGTGACATCGGCAGCTGCATCAGAGCCAAAGTATGACATTTTTAAATTCAACATCAGCTATCAACAATAATCATAAAAATGTGAATATTGGCTCCAAAAATCAGTCATGGCTAACTACCAACCTTTTCCTATGGAAGATATTGGACATTGCAATATTATTTTTTTCTGAATCATATTGTAAACCTGGAATTTTCCATATTACTTATTCTAAATGAATTATTCTAAAATCATTGGGATGCATTTGTAGGGGAGTGCATAAGCATAGAAAATAAAATCACAATAAGAAAACTACTAAATGACTTTTTCTCTGCATATTACTCACCAATAATAAATTCAGTACGTGCAAAAAGCTTTAAATCAGAGTAAAACATGTTATATCAGACAGACTTCTTTTGTAGATTAGTTGGACAATGAGAACCGTGCAAGTTTTCCTTTTGTATAAAAGGGCACAAAAAGTGGTAGCATGACATGTTACTTGACATTGCATGTCCCGCTGCAGCCTTAATATAGAGGTTAACCTATGTAGGCTACGCAACAAACCATAGATGACAACACTGACGTTAATGTTACTGCATGTTTCTGATCTGTACAGAGTTATTCCGCCAAATTCAGTTCAGTTCAACACGACAACAAAGATGTGTTGTTGAATTAAGACGGGGTCACTGAATGAAAACAACTTCATCCAGTGGCTTTCACATTAGATAACCTCTCTTGAACAGAAATGGGCCATGTTGTAAAGCACAGAAAATTACTGGACCGCTAAAAGTAAACACATCTTCTGAGACTACAAAGCATTTCAGCCCCCCCCCCTTTCACTTTAAAAGCAACACATTTGCAATAATCAAACTCTAGAACCACAAACTTTGTTGTGGTGAATTACCAACCCAAACCCATCACTGAAAATGTCATCTTTCTTTCGTCTTTTAAGAAATGACATTTTCAGCAGAAGTTAAATTCCAAATGAAAATCGTTATTACACTGTATTGACACAACTAACTAACAACATTCAACAGCAGAAGCCTCAATGCGAATTTAAGAAGCTCCAAGGCTCTGACAGACTTAGCCCCAATTAAAACGTCCAACCTCAAATCAGAAGATGAGGGTGTAAAATATTGCCTGTCAGCCTCTCCCAGAGGGTTTTTCCCACACAGCGCTGGTATCTGGGAAACATGTCTGAGGTGGCTAAATCAGCACTTAATTGGTTCAAAAATCTACTTGCACGTTAAAAGGCCCTATCTGTCTTTCTGTCATAGTGGCACTCCATTGAATTCCTCAGAGTGGTTCATTTTACAAACTGTATTTTAGCCTTGTTACCTCTTAGTTTTAAATCCTCTTGTGCAAACCTTTCATTGATGTTGCTGAAATACAAGGACGCTCGTCTTATCAAAAAGCAACCATGAAGTACAGCACAATGGTGATGTTAGGCAGCAACACAGGGGAGGAAATTAATACCACTTATTCTTTACCAGTTACTGGTTACCAAGCAACCAATCATCATCTGAAGATGTGAACCGATATCATGAATCCAAATGAGTTGCAGGAAAAAAAAAAAAAAAGGAGAAATGAATTTTAAAAGGAGCTCATTAGGTTTGGGCTCTACAAACCAGTCCTGTCCTGAGTTTCAGCAGCAGAACTACTTTTTCCTTGACACTTTTGCTTCATATTTTCCACTGCTTCCCATTTACGTCAAATTTTTCTCCCCATTACCAATTCCCTTCCTTGCTGAAGGCAATATGCCAACACTAAAGACATGTCTGTAGTATCACTGCCTTAAAGGGTTCGACTTTTGCTGACCACACTGCACTTTTCTCTATAATATTACCACAAGTGGAAAGAGTGAACTCGGTAATGCAGACTCACACCCAGGAGCTGACCTATGCAACACAATCTCCACTGATTGACACACTGACTCTAAGTTTTTTTTTTAGTAATTGAAAAAAGTAATGAGTTTCTTCATATTTGGTGACAGAGACACTGTGCATATGACAAGTTTCAATTTGTGTGAGTGGAAACACCAAAAATTCAACAACAAAAAACAGTTCTTATGCTTGGAGCAGTGGAAAAATTGATGCATCAATAAAAGATTAATAGGAATAAGTGCAATGCAAACAGATTTAGTGCATAATTATGTGTGTGTATATGTGTGGATCAATAAGGCGACTGCAACATTCACTGAATTAATACAAGAAACAAACATGAATGTCATGTTACAGTAAATGGAAACAGCAACGAAATGCCACCATGTATTAGGAGCTACAAAACAAGTACTAGACAAAGGCTTTGACAAACCGTGGAAGAGTTTGAAACAACCTTATATGATCCAGACCAGCTGTTCGGTTCGGAAGGAAAAATCTAAAGCAGCTTCAGGTTTGTGTCAAAATACCTGTACAATTATACAAAATACTACATCTAACTGACTAAGGTATTAAACTATGACGATGAAGCTGATGAATTAACTTTTTTGCTTAACAGTAGTGGATGGAACCATGCATTCATTTGCATTTCATTTGCCGCTTTTTATCAAATTTGGTTAAAATTTGCAATACATTTGGATGGAAACCCATCTAATAACATCACAGCCACACACACACTAACATATAGTAGACATGGAATTTCTTCACCGTGAGTGAAGAAGACATAAATAACATACTGCAAGTGAAATGAACGTCATGCGTCCAGTGGTGTCGGGCTGCCATGAGTAATCTCTCATCTGCTACTGTTACGATGTTTATGTTAACATGTTACTGCCAACACTGTTGCATTAAGATAGCACACACCTCTGCCAAGTTCGCTAATTCAATCAAACACCATAAAAAAAGGTTTCTTTTACTTAAACGAATCTGCTCCAAAATATAATGGGTTTCCTTTCACAAAAAAAGTTACTTAATAGTTTCCTCTGTTGTTGTTGTTGTTGATGATGATGATGTTTTTTGGACATCTTAGCACAAGTGTAATTAATAAAGTTACCCCAAGTATGTAAATCAAAGGCAGCCATTATTGGAAGTTTTACTGTAGTTCAACGATAAAACTGAACCTGATCACCTCACGTCCTTCTATCTGGTCCCTCCTCTACTCTGTCCTCCTGCCTGCCACTCCATTCCTATCATCCAATCACTGCATGCGTTCAGTCTTCAGTCTTTCATTCAAAAGTAGAGCGCTTCCTCATTGTCCCTCTTGATCATCTCGCAGCCACCCTCCTCCAACTCCACCTTCCACCAGGAGCCTCTAGACTCCTCGGCTCAGAAGCCTCTTGCAGAGCGCTCTCCCAGGACCTGCTCCAGCATCATCCACGCCGTACTTGGAGTCTGAGTCTGCGCCAAAACCTTTCCTTTAATAAATCAATTGAATCACTTCATTTTCATGTGGTGAAGTTTCTTATAGTTGAACTAACGTTATTAAGGTAGTTACACCTGTGCCGGATGAGTCAAAATGTCTCCTTTGATATAATGTGGAAATCTTTTGTCACTGCGGGAATTTTGACTTGAGTGTGACACTGGCTACATCCCTTTTAGATTTGCTTTATCCTGATGTAATTCACACACTAATGTAAAGGTACACAAGGTCAGATCATTAAACCATTAAAGGATGGTTTACAGTCAAATGCATAACATTCAAATATATCACCATACCCCAAAAAATTTCAAAAAAGTGGTTGGGACAGGTCTCCAGTGTCCACCAGTGTAATTGACATCTGTCCTAATAACAAATAATGAGCCGCAGGCCTCTGATGTTTGAACGAGTGGGATTCATCATTAAGCATACCTGGATAATGTACTATATGTGATGGTTAAGAATGCTTGGAGCATCTGAAGTTGCCTTCTTTTATGTTTTCTCCACACAGAAAATATAAGAGAAATTTTAAAGAATTTAAAGAATGCTGCTGCATGAGGAACCATGGGAATTAATGTATTCAATGCATGACTTAAAAATGCGCACTGACCCATCTCTAATCACTGTTACAGTCCTTCAACTTCCCAGTTGTTTTAACAGACTTCCCAGATAAACACAAGGTTAAAACGTTCAGCTGACGTGTATAAGAGGTAGAGACGCACTGTGAGGGAACAAAGCATGTTCAGCGGTTCGTTCACTGAAGAACACTCAGCTGAGCACTGAGTGATAGTCAGTGCCACAAATTCAGGCCCAGCCACGTCGACAGTCATGCTGAACTGTAGATTAGATAAAAAGTCATTAAACTAAGCCTTTATCTGAGATATACAGTGAGTGTGTAGTTCCTGTTTCACGGTAAAAGCCTCGTTAAAAAATGAAGGAACTTGGAATGGTTAGAGGAAGCGTTTGTTTGTATTAACAACATACCTTTACTGAACAATGGCTTTTCGGATGCCATTTCGTTAATTCTTAAGCTCGATGCAGGAAAAACTAAAGGCTTCCAGATATTCACTCAGTCAATAAATGTAAATGGTTGAATTTGAGTTCAATAGCTTGAATAAGGTGTTCAATTATAATAGACAAGAAAATGGAAACTTGTTGGAATATATAGGATCAGAGAACACACAACATTCACACTTAGAAGACACTTAAAAACAAGTACGCACCATTTCCTTATTAATTTTATACCAATTAACTGCTTGCCTGCAGACACAGGTATCTTATACCATTTCCTCTCACTGTCTTTAAAAAACAAAACAAGATCAATACGTGGGTTTAAAATCTACTGTTCATGGTGCTGAGAGGGGATTTACAGAGACAAAGGATCAGATATAAATATCTTCTGTACTAGCTGGGATGTGCGTCTAGAGTAAACTTTAGGTTTTAGCTGCCCTGGCTGTCTTGCAGTTTGACCTTGGTTGTTTGGTTGGTTTTTTTTTTTGGGTTCATCCAAATTTACAGCATGACCATCAATCTCAATAACAACAGACTTAAGGGACGGCTGACCCAGCTGACTTGAAACAGCCTGTTCAGCGCAGTAAAACCCATCGCTGCACTTTTAAAATGACGGAGAAGCAGCTCTTCTCTACTGATCAATAACAAACTTTGGGGTTTCTTTTGTATGTTCAAACTTTGAGACTTGGGTTTCTTTTGATATGTGAAATTTGATCTCTGCTGTCAAATGCTGTCTGGTGGCTTGACATGACAACTTCAGGCAAGTTCAGAACAGAAAGGTTTTTCCAAGTATACATAAATGGCTTTTTCCTTTCTCTCTAAACTCTATATCACCTCTCATTTTCCTCACTAGAAATCTCTTTGTTTGATTCTTCTATTCCAAATTAGCAAGTACATAATAATCGGAAAGACAGAAAACAGACAAAAACAAACAGGTAACAGAAAACAGACGGCAAACTCTAGCATTAAATGCTTATTGTATGATCAGTTATTGAGAGCCTCTGTTCTCAAAACACATTCTAATGCACAGACGTCTTCCTTAATATAAAACACCTGCTTGACAATTAGGTAAAAACATGATCACTTCTGTGGTTTCAAATTAAATCTCCCATGAAAAGCTTCCCCTTTGGTTCTGCCTCTCTTCTTTTTGCATTGCATTTTGCATATCCCTCCTTATCCTTTGACTGTTTTGTTTATTTGTCTGTACTCTCTATATGACTCCTCAAGTATTTCCTAAAAATACTTTACCTGCAGTATACTGACATTTTTATTAAAAACCTCTTTGGCTGCACAATTTAGGCAACATAAGATATGATTCAAATCTGTGTACAATTTGTTTTTAAGAGTGAAATGTGACCATATGTCTAAGAAGTACAGTTGATTGTTTTAGGTTTTTTTTTTTCATGTTTCTCTGTTGTTTTGTAGACGTAATGATTATTTTCTTACGGTAGGACTAGGTTTCAAAGGAGATGTTTTAATATAGCACTTTAAGTCAGCTTAAAGCACAAGGCAGTAAACCGCTTTGTCACTACCTTTTATCAGGCTCTCCTTTTGTGTGTGTGTGTGTGTGTGTCTAACTCACCCCAGCTGGTCCGTCAGGTTCCACAGTACATTGGGCGTGGGCATTAGTGGTGAACCGTCATATAAAACCACTGAAGCTCCCACTGCCAGAGCAGACACCAGCCAGTTCCACATCATCCAGCCAGTCTAGGGACAGAGCACACGAATATACACACACACAACGGTCACTTTATCTTGCAAAAACACTCCATTCTCATTTACATGGATAACTGGACAGCAAAATGTTTAACTCCTACAGCTTGAGAGTTATGTATCTGTGATTCACTCATGAATTTTGTCTTTCTTCCCACTGCCTCGACACCATCCACAATATATAACATTCATGGTTTAACATTTAATAGGCTGAAATATGTATCGCACATGAAATATAATGAAAAAATATAATAGAAATCTATTAAAAAAAGATACAGAAATTAACTGTCCTACAACTCTAAATACAACGGGCAGATAATGGCCCAATCCAAATCCATTTTTAGGTCCCATATCTTTTGTTTTCATTATATATGCTCCTCCTTGTATATATTATTAACCATCATTGTGTCAGTTATCGTTACGACGCACAATCGTACATGTCGATGTCACGAAATAACCACAATGCACTGCAGTCTCTCATTGCTTGTCTCACTGATGCTAATATGTATATGGGTAAAAACGTCTAACTTCTATTCACATTCTTTAAATAGGACCCAAAGCAGCACTCACTGATTTTAGATTCAGTTTTACATTTCATTCTCATTTTAACAAGATCATCAAAACATCCTTTTTTGATCTTAGAAGTATTGCCAAAGTCATTGCCAGTCACCTACTTCTTTTTTTTGTTTAACTCCGCATTTGCTGAATGCTCATTCAGGCTGCTATCACTATAAGAAAACTTCTACTAGTTCAGAATGCTGCAGCCAGAGTCTTAATGAAAACAGATAAAATAGATGGAGTAGAGTTGGGTTCTGGGTGGTTAGCAAGCCCTCCAAATGGCCCTCCGAACCGAGCATTTTCAAGAGAAAGACTCCAAACAGAGTGGTAGAAGACAAATCCCAGAATCCTTTCTGAATTGATTTTTGCAGATAAAGATTTTAACTCCTATCCCTTGTAGCTCTTAAGGGCCACTACCCAGTGGGAGATGTGCTGGATTTGATATATGCCATATAAACAGCATATTCCATTTTGGATATTCTGAATTAGGCCTTTTTCAGAGCGGAGCATTTTCTGAATAAATACATGGGATATGCCGATATTATTGTGGATTTGAGAGGAATTTTTGGACAAGTATACAGGGGGTTTAGATGAAGATCCTGTCTGGTAAAGATGGGTGACCAACAGGAAAGCCCATATTTCCGGTCAGAAGGAGAAACCCAAACTAAACCAAATATTCTGAAAGAGGATATTGACAGGTTTTGGACCTTTTCAAGAAGGCGGTTGAAGGAATGAAAGAGGGAGGCTGTGTTTGCACAGTCAAATATCTGCCAGCAGTGTTTTTAAATCAGAATGAACGGCTGCATGCAAACAGGAATATTAGTGGAATATTCAATTTCATTAGCCATGTAAACAGCTTATGAAAACCAGAATATTTAGTGCATGGAAACATAGCCATTGAGTCAATTAGGCTGACTAAATATTTTCATCTATGATGCTAATGCCTGGAAGATTAGTTTCTAAATCAAGGAGATGTATTTATTTGCAGCCCTGCAAATACTGCATGTCATAAACCCACACAATTCAAAATAAACAAACAAACATTCAATTCTGTACTTCCTGGAACACAAGAACAGCAGTTTTAATCAGCATAAAACAAAGTTTCTCAATGTTTATCATCTAAGGTGCTGGAGTCTTCTAGGAACAATTACAAATTATGCACAGCTCTGACCTTCAGCACACAATGCAGCTCATTAGAAGAGCTGTTTGTGCCTTTGTGAATGTGCACAGACTCGTGATTAAAAATACCCCACCAATACTTTCGCATTCAGCCCCCGCTGATAACAGAGATAAGACAGCAAGAGAACGGTGAAAAGTTTCCATTTGAGGTCTTAAAAATGTTTACATAACAGGTGTGTCATTTTTAGACTGCTCTGGACCTACCGTGGTGTAGTAAATGATGACGTCGCTGCTGGTCATGTTACCATGGAGAATGTGCTCTTTCAAGTGTTGGATGAGTGTACCCTGAAGAGATGGAGAAATAACAGATCTGTTTAATTCATTACATTGAGGGTCAAAACTTTAATATTTGCGTTCAGTTAAGTCTGCACAGTTATCGTCTATATTTCTAGTAGTACTGAAACAGGTTAGTGGATTTATCGCTTTGTTGGTAAACAGAAACATAAAAACTATTAGTTGGTTGCTTAAGCAAATATTCAGGCTTCTTATTTGCCACTTTTCTCAGTTTTGAACTGGTTTTTCCCATGCGCAAACGTAATATATGTATATATATTGAATTTTCATATATGAAATAAATGTATTTATGTATTAAAACAGAAATATATGTATATAAACTATATACTGTATATAAATCTGCACAATTAGTCAGAATTGCAGTGTCATCCTGTGCAATTATACAATTGCAAAAGGCTGTAATTTAAAGGTGATATTTTGGATTCAGTCACAGTGAGCAGACAGAAGCACTGTGTAAAAAATGCAAAATAAAGTAGCTACATTTTCACAGTTTTTGAGTCTGAGTTGGAAGAAAAATACACATTTCAAAATTATCAGTAATCTGTACATTTTCTCTGATATCCAAGCAAGTAGAGTCAAACTGCAATCGCAAATCCTAATACCAAGTAATACTATGCCTTTTCAATTTGCGCATTAAAACAGTAATTTTGCTCTTCTGTATACTTTAACTGATCCTCTAGATCTATTTGACAGCTTAATGGTCCAAATAATGGAGCCCCTGATGCATCATTCCTCCCATTATTTTTTTAAAATTATGAGCAGGGTGTGTTAGATTTTGAGTTTGTGAAGAAGTGCAATTAATGGTTTTGATTTTTGGTAGATGGAAACCAGGCTTAATAGAGTCAACGAAAGCCAAGACTAAAACTTAGACTAGCAGTGAAAAAATGTCATTCAAATAAACACAAATAAAACAGTTTTCAAGAACCCAAAAGCTATAGAAAAAGTTTAATGAACGAAGCAACACAAACTAAAATGTAATATGACTCAGATTTGTTTTTTCGACCTCAGTGTTAATGGTTCATGATGGTCAAGAAAACAACAGCTTTGCACAGTATGGGCATTCTTTCACATTTTTCTCTCACATTTTTAGACCAAACTATTAATAAAAATCAATAATGAAAATAATCTTCAGTTGCAGCCCGGTTGTTACTCTGTGAATAAATCAAATTTCTGTTCTGCTGATGTAAAAATATGAATATTTTAGTGTTTTTTATAGCCAGCACACACAGCCACTTCATTTAACAAAAAGGCAATTTGTATTAAGTATGAATTCTCCCACAGTCACCACCTGATCACAGCAGGATAGATTATTATTGATGTGTATGAAGTGTTGAGTGTGTATTAAAGTAGAGCGTCTGAGTGTACAGGTGTGAATGTGTGCGTCTAATATTTGGCAGGACTCAGCTGCCATACCCATCCTTTAGTGCGTGCCATCTTGCTGTTGACGGCATGTTAACAGAGCTGTAACAAAGCAGAAAGCACAACAGTGCCGGGGCTAATTGGCAGAGCCAAAGAGGACTGCCGGCGTCGCGCTACGAAATGTTTTCACCAACACATTACTGTCCAATTATCGGCTGCGTGGGGAGAAGGAAAAGACTAAGACAGAGAAGAAGACGGTAGAGGGAAAAAAGAAGAGGGAGTTAGGAGAGAGACAACGTAAAGCAGGAAAAATAACTAATGAGAGTCTAAAATACTAAGAGGAAATGGGAAAAAAAAATTTAAATAAAGGACAGAAAACTGGAGAGCAGGAGAGTAAAAGCACCGAAAGACAAAAAAAATTCAGAGTCAGAGAGGGAGAATGACTGTATTGTGCAGGTGTGTGAATACATTTGTTTGGATGTTAACTTGTTTTTGAATGTTGAGAGTTTTAACCTTGAAACAAAAAAATTGCATTTATACACTTTCCTGAGAGCAAATAGCCTTTTAGCATCTGCTGATGAAGATCTGCTGCCATCTTGTGGTGAAAAATGTTATACAAGTGCAAATGAATTCTGCTCAGTCCTCTAAAAGAACTCAGAAATGATAAACAACAAAAGCATTATCAAATGAAAAAATAAACAATTTTGTAAAACTGTATCACAAAACAGCAGTTATGTTCCTTCACGTGTTATTCAGAGTTATTTGACAGCTAAAAGAATGACAACGACTAATACCCTTTAAATTGTGGGTTTTGTTAAGACTGAAAATATGTGCAGAGGAAGATAATTTGTTACAGTCAGACGCTCTAGAACAGCTATTTAATGGACCAAATAACAAAACAATAGGCTCCATTATTTTACAAATGATCAGCAGTTTGTGTGTGATATACATTGAGTTTGTATGACAGAGTATTAGGGGAGGAAAAAACTCTGATATTTCAGTCATTTCACCTAATTTCACCTGTATGTAATTTCTTAACAGAAATTAAGAAATCATGTAGCGTCAAATAACTTAATGAAACAGTCATAAGCCTGTTGACTCAGCAACAAATACTGTATTTATCAAATACAGCCAACCGTTTGGTTCAACTGGAAGGTGCCAACTCAAATAAAACAAAGAACAAGAAGAGTGTTTCATGGTTTTGATTTTTGGTTAAGTCAGGGTTACTGTAGTTAACAAAAACTAGAACTAGCACTAGCAGTGCTAAATCTTTTTAAATTTTGTTAATCTACATAAGTTATTAATGACACAACAACTAAAAATAAAAACACTACACTGAACAATGCAATACAACTAACACAAAACAGAATTGAGGGTAAAATCACTGCACTCATCTAAAAACTAAGCTCAAACTAGTCAATTCCTCAAAATAAAAATACTTATGCACTTATACGTAAAAACTAAAAATAAATCAAAAATCAAAGTGAAAGACTAAATGAAAATAAAGACTAATTAAAATGTCAACTATACACTGCAAAAAGGAATTTCAAGAAAGTAAAACAGCCATGTTTCTGTGAAACAAGTCGTCTGTTTTTTATAAAAAGAACAATAATCTTGTCAGTGCCATTTTTCATTAGAAAAGTAATTTCATTTTTAACAAAATAGATCTAATTTCTATTCAGATTAGATTTAACCAGAAACAAGCTTAAACAATGATTTGCATAATATTCCAGCAGAGGAACAAGGCAGTTCCTTATTTTAAGAGTGAGACCACTTGAACAACTTTAATATCAAGTAGGGAGAGAGAGTTGTGATCAAGCGAGCAATAGACTGATAGGGAAGAGTGAGCAGCGATAGCAAGAAAAAAAGAATGAAATAGAAAAATAGAACATTATTATTATGATTGTTTCACAGCGGTTATGCTCTACAACAAAAATGACCTGCATCATCACATAACTCTATGGGAATGTGCTGTGTGAGTTTTGTCACTTTGTTTTTATATAGTTTGGCCCGCACACACTGTGTGATTCTGTTATTGGCTGGAGATACAAACTCACTGCCCGAAGGTCGACGTCCAGAAATGTCCAGAAACACAGCAAAACAAGAGGAAAATAGAAAATACAGGCAGAGGACAGGGTGCAGGCAAATACACAACCACACACTGACGGAGTCACAAGTGATGACTGAGAAGGATTATTAATGTAACAGTCTATATTTTTTTCAGAAGATGTTACATATTTTGCCTTTAATTTTTCAGAAGCTACACTACAAGGAAGATTTGCTAACTCAATTGACTAATTTTTTGCTTAATACAACAAAATTTGGTTATATTTCAGGCCATTTGGCTTCTTTCTATCAGGGCTGTTTGTTGTGTAATAACAGTGAGTAATAACTCCGATGGAAGCCACTGTGTGTCTTACCCCAGCAGAGTGGACCATGCATTTTGGAGATCCTGTGGTGCCAGAGGAGTACATAATGAACAGCGGATGACTGAATGGAAGCTGTTCAAACTCCAGCTGAGGAAACTGGTCACCCTCACCACGCCCAGACGCCAAGAAGTCCTCCATGAATACACTGGGACGATTGAAGAAAAAGAGTGAAAACAAAGGAAAAGAACTTAAAAAAAAAACATTAGTATATGTAAAGATGCAAAGAATGCCATAATGTCTCTGTGATGTAAATAATTCATGCTCAGTTGCTTAGTATTAACACTTGAGTGAGCACATGTTGAGTGAGCACAGATGGAGACACACACCTGTTGGGGATCTTAGAGAGGTCAGTTTCCTGTTTGGAGCGAGCGTAGGGAATCACCACCACTTTTTTCAGGTCAGGTAAACCTAAAAAGAAACAGAAGCAAAATTGTATGTTAAGTTTTTTCTGTGGATAATCTTGTGCATCAAGAAAATCCTCTTTTATACTCTACATCTTTCTTGCATACGTTCTGCATTAATATTAGTAGAAGTGCTACAATCTTTATCCCCATTATTAGTCTAACTCCACTCACTGCGTGATTTTGAAAACTGCTGTAAAGTTGGAAAGAGACTGAGAAGGGGGCGAAGAGGGGCTGAATGGGCAGGCGTGGATGTGTGAGACAGGAGTAGTTCATCAATATCATACATGTTTGTTTTTTTTCCTCAAATAAATCCAGTAGTGCCAAAAAGAGCAATATAACAACTTCAGTTCCCAGTCAGAAACAGAACAAAATTTGGCAGACTCATAACATAGTGTAATCCAAATGGTTGACTCAAGGTGGGAAGGTTCAAGATTATTTTAAAACAAGTGGCGCATTGAGCCACTTTCACCTATAAAATGCAGATTTTTATAAATGTGTCG
>JAPQRN010000027.1:24731566-24745875 GCA_037367275.1 Coranthus polyacanthus | reverse complement strand
ACACTTTCCACGCAGCAGAGCATCTAGAGGAGAATTATAATGATAAAACAGTTTTTTCAACATCAACAATATGCATGTGTAAAATTTAGTAAACAAGAAGACTTTTGCAAGTGACAACGGTGTCACTGACTGTCACTGAATGTCACTGAATGTCACTGGAAACAAAATGAACCATAACGACACAGGCAAAGTTTATCACAATAATGATAAATGTAAATTTATATTGCAATAATTATCATCACTGTTTCCCAGCCCTATGCAATCCACACAATGCAGAAAGAACACAGATGCCTCACACTTTTTGGCATATGTATGAATGAACAACTTTCCATTAGAAAGAATGGGTGCCATCCAGCTCCGATGATACATCCATGGGTTACACCCTCGATCCCAGATGGCCAAAAGAAAAATGTATACAATACATAAATACAATATTACATTGCGACAGTTATCATTATATGTGATTTTATGGCCTAGCCCTCCCATTTACTTATCTACATCATCTACTTATTTCTTGCTAATATCTGAGTGTAATGTGAAACTTTTTTTTTTTTAAATGTTGTGATGAAAATAGTGGAAATTATGTGAAAAAGCACAATTTTAGTCAAATAATATCAATGGTCTGCTTTCCAGCAACAGGAGTAGGACAACAAGACTTACGACACCCACAGCAGCTGCACGCCTGTAACTGGTGACGCTGCCAACCTATGTGAACTCCCTGCTCCGGGTAACGATGAGGCATCAAAGCAATGAGATTATACTGTGTCCGTACTGGAAAGCCCATTTGAACTGAGTTGTAGTTTAGTTGCCATTTCGCCACCAACAACTTGCCATAACCAGAATTATCTCCTCACAATTTTACGTCTCTGCCACAAGTCAAGTTGCAGTTTACATCCAAGTCTTTCCAGACTCGTATAATATCTGTGGAGGACTGTGAAGGAATTAATAAAAGGTATTAAATGTATTTTTGCATGTATGTATTTCTAATGAGAAACACGCTGTCTTCACATAGAGACTGTTGATGTGGCATTGAACAATGGACAGAAAAGCGTTTCTGCAAAGTACTATCACGCCACAGTAAGGGTGACCTTTGATCTTTTGGGTATGAAATGTCATCACGTCATCATTTTATCTTGTATAACATTTATGTGAAATTTTGCCATCATTAGCAATACTTGATTGAAGGCCAAAAATGAGTTCACAGCCACCTTGACCTTTGATTCTAATCGGTTCATCGCTGACTGAACACGTGCTAAATTTAAAGACATTCCCGAGATATTCAACAGAATAAAAGTCTTATTTTTAATTTTGAACATGACAAAATGGAGCACTTTTTTTTCTATTTAAGGGGGACAAAACCTTTCTTCTTGAGGCTTCAATGGAGCAGCACACATTTTTTCTCACCTCTTCATACGGTTTGGAGCTTAGTACTCCACAGAAGCGCCACACCTCTGCCCAGAACTCTGGATAGTTGTCCACAGACCACTGGTACAGGTCATTGTAACTCGCTAGAGGAGGGGGAGACAGATAAAGCAACTATTACTGATTTATAACACAGAGATCAACTCACTGCTCTTCTTTTCATCACTCTTTTCAAAGAAGACATTATTAAACGTACAAAGGCAAATGAATTACTTGCTCCGTTGTATTAAAATCAGATGCCTTTCTAATTAAAAGCCATCAAACAAACAAAAACAACTGGGGTTATAATCCATGATATTCTGATTAAATGCAAACACGTGGTTTTGGTTAATGCAGTAAATCATATGCAGTTAATCTCTGCAAAAAAAAATAATTGAGCAACCTTACAATGATTCTTTTATTGGTGGAGTCACAAATATTTGACCCAAAGCACATGTTGTAAAAGAATGGAAAAGAAAAGCTGCCTGATCAATTCATCTGATCTGAGGCAATTAACAAAAATAAAAAAAGATATGCATTAAAAACAAAGCCATCACAGCACTTAGAGGAAATTATTCTGAACAATGATCACCCATGTCTACACTTGTCCACTGCCCCTCGAATTTCTTAACTCTCTTCCTCTTCATATTCAATAGGTCGCTTTCTATTGTTTTGAAGGCAGCAATTTGCAGTTAGGATGTGGAAGCAGTGACAGTCCAGTCACAGTGTTGTAAACAGATGATTATTAAATGGGAGTGGCGAGCGGGTTTGAGGACAACATATTCACATTCCTATTAATCTGAAATTGCGGTGGAGATGCTGATTCATTGTCTCTTTCACAGATTAAATGGTACATAAAACGGTATCGCAGCCCGATAGCTGGGGGGGGGGCCGTTTCCCATCGTAAATACGCTTTTAATGGCGGCAATTTAAAGGAAATAAGCGCCCTGTGGGTAATTACACGGCGTTTACTGAGAAATAGCAGGAGGTGGAGGCGATGTCTGTTGTCGTTCTCTGTTTCCATTCGGCTCAAGAAGCTCCGTCTTGTATCACTTCCAACACACAAAGCTACTCTTTTCTCTGTCTGCTCCCCTGCGTCGCGTCTCCCTCCCTCCCCCTCAACTCACCCAGATTAAGTCCGTAGTCCCCGTTGACCTGTATCCTGAATTTATCCATCTGTGTGTTCCTCTTGGAGTCCGGGTACCACAACACCTTACTCTCCATATCCATAATTTTCTCGCTCTTCCCTTCCGTGTCTTTAGACATCGTCGTTGCCGTCCCGCTCCTGTTAGCTGATAAACGCCGGTTAGTGGAGGAGTCCCTCGCGCCGTACTGCAGCAGTCAACTGTCCCTGAGCTGAGGAGGGCTCGTGCTAGATTGGATCACCGGCTACTTAGTTTGAATGGCTTGGGACTTACAGCGCGCGACAGCTAACACGGCTCACTGTCAAAGGCAAGCGTGGGGCTGCCAAGGAAAACTGACGGCGCACGCCCCGCCCCTGACGTCATGACGTACAGGCACGAGGTCCGTTCAAGAGCGCCACTGTTCAATAGTGTTGCACAGAACATGAATAGTCCTATTCAAGCACGAAATGTAGACATTTTCTGGCTTTACTTATTTTTTTAAAAATACTTTTATGTGCCTTTTGTGTATATTATTTGTGATATTCTACGCAAAGAGCCGGTCGGATAGCTAATGCAGCTTACTTTAGTCATTGTTCCAAGTTCTTCCTTTAATCCCACAATATTTCATATCTTTCCAGATGCTTTGTTTCGTATTTTCTCTAATCCGTTCAAAATATGAAAGAGCAAATAAGAAGAATTCGGTTAGTTTGGGAAAAGTTTTAAAGCATATTCAGTCTGCGAGTTATTCACGTCTTCATCTATTTTACCAACCACAAAAATAGTAACCCTACACTATTACAGCAACACAACATTGCTGTAATTGAATAATATGAGAATTACTATAAATACAGCAGGCAATATAAACGGCTCTTAACATAAGTTCACCTAGTAACGCTCTTGAACGTCCTCTTTCTGTGGACGCGCATCTGCTTTGTACAGCTGGAGTGTATGTGTGTGTGTGTGTGTGTGTGTGTTTGTGTGTGTGTGTGTGTGTGTGGGGGGGGGGGGGGTTCTCGTGCACGCGGCCATCTTGCCTGTCAAAATAAAGGATTCTGATTGGTTTCCAGCGTGCTGGTTCCACATCAGCCGACGGATCGGTCTATGCTGGAGGCGTATCATCACCGTTGGACGGGCGTCTGTTTTGACCAATGAAAACATCGCTTCTGGTTCATCAATGGGCACGTATTAACTAATCGGAAAAGGAGAAAGTATGAGCTTTTTAGGGGTGTGCCCAATCAGCGAGCAGAAAGAACGACCCTCCTCACTGTGTGGTGGTGTCATTTTAACTTTGATTTCAAGGATAGAAGTTTACTGCTCTAGTCTAGTCATGTCCAGTCTTGTATCATAAAGGCTACAGTAGGCCTACTATAAGTCTATAATTTCCTGTACATATAAAATAAAGTTGCATCCTATCCAAATGATGCAAGACTTTCTAAAAACGGAGTTTGATCTGTGGTCTAACACATTCATTTGTAACACACACCCATTAATGGCATTCAGCCACCGTGTCACTCCTACAGCCCTCCACTGTCACATTCACCAACCGAGTGCAAATGAAAATGCTCTCAGTGAACATTAAAGATTAGTCCCAAAGCCACCATATGTGATATATGAGGTTCGAAGAGATGCATACACACCATAATATTTAACAGAACGCAGCAGTAAATCACCCAGCCATATTTGTGACTTCATTTTGTCTTTTTAACTCCCTGCATTACCGCACGCTCCGGTAGAGCAGGTATGACTACTGTAGAGCAGAGAAAAAAACTGGACTAACTAAAACAACCTGTCTGATCATGTTTGTAATGTGGTATCAGCGTAAAGGCATTTTACTCATGTACTATGCTTAAGTAACATTTTGACATACTTGTACTTGACTCAAGAGTTTCCATTTTATTTTATTTTTATGTTACTTCATACTTCTACTCCACTACATCTCAGAGGCAAATATTGTGCTGTTTGGTCCACTATATTTATCTGATACTACTTTCCCTCAGTTTTTTTGGGCTTAGGTGCTGTTTGGGCTCCAGCATTTTCCATACGTTTGACAAAGACTTAGGCTTCTATAGCTTTGCATCATTTTGGACCATTATTATCACCATATCTGTGTACAAAAAGTTGGAAAAGCGAGATAATTAATACATAAATAATTTCCAAAAAGCATGAAAACAAAACTTGCTAAAGACATCCACTGGGGCCAAATAATCCATTCGATCTGGAAAAAGTCATATAGTTGTGATTCTCTCCACTTTGATTTGACGTGAATTTGGCTTAGGTGGTTGGGTGCTGCACCTAAGACCATATAAGCATTTATACCTGTTTTTACATAAAAATATATGATATACGTATATGATATGATGCAGTACCAGTAGTATACAACATATCTAAAAGTGGCTCCACTTTAAAGTATTACAACAAACTAAAATGCTCATATATTTGTTAGTGATAAAAACAAAATAATACAACATTCTTTAATAATCTCACAGTTGCATGCTACTTTTACTTTTGATATTACTATAAGTTGCTTATTTTTTATCTGAGTCATTTTTGAATTCAGGACTTTACTTATAATGGAGTATTTCTACACTCTGGGATTTCTACTTTTGCTTAAGCAAAGGATGTGAATACTTCATCCACCTCTGATTAAAGGTTGTCTACAAACACAGAATCATGACTGAATAATATCAATGAATGCTTTGTAATGCAAATTTGAGCTCTTATGCCCTAAAACAAGTTTAGTTCAGTATACAACATAATGTGTGATCAAAATTAGGAACACTGGGTGGTTTTTGCTGAAATGTACAGTTATGTTTTGACTAATGCTTTATCATTAACCACATCATCCTGTTTTGGTTGTGGTAAGACATTAGCCATAACACAGAAATGGTAGGACATTAATGCTTGAATGAGTTTATGATTTATTTCCATCACCAGTGGTACAGCTGGGTTAAACTATATCGGCTGTATTTCCAGCTGAAACGTTATCTCTCCATCAATTGGAAATTATTGTGATGCAACAAAGAGAAGCAGCTAGTAGCCTCCTGCTAACGCACAAAAGCTGAAATAGCCGCCACCGCTGCAAATTTCATGGGGATTCACCAGGGAAGGATGAATGCATTTTCAGTCGGGCTTGTTGGCCACAACATCCTGTTATGTGAGTGTCCAGAAATTCTGAGAAGTGAACGGTAATGATGGATGTTTCTGACTCAGACTCGAGTTTTTTACGAATTCACATCCAAACCAGCTCTGCCCATGTTTCTAGTATGTTGCAGCCTTGAGCTCAATGAGTGTCAATTTTTTGGGGCAAATACCAAAAAGTGAAGAGAAGTATAATAAACTTATGAATATCTAAGAGTGTCTCTTTAAAATGGGGGGGGGGCTTTCTTTTAATGATTTAAATGTTCCTTATCTTACACATAGACAGACACACAGATAGACACACAGTAGCAGCATTATTATGATGAAATGATGGAAATTCTTCATAATTGAAATGATGAATTTCCATCATTTCAATTATGAAGGGAGCACAAGCATTCTAAGACATAAACAAGTTCAAAATGCTCAACGTGGGTTTTACTCTTCCTGAAGTAACGTGACATAGTGAGTGTGTCTGCTTTTAAAAGCACAGTCTTGTCTTCACATTTTCATGGTTGTGATGCGGCACAGACGTTGACCTGAAATAGACCCTGCTTGACTCTATGGCAAGTGTCTTTTTTTTTTTTTTATCTGTTTATCCTGGCTCCGACTCCACATTAGCTCATATCTCATGTGGTCCAGCTGAAATGTTGTAACAATCAGTGGCCACATCAGTCAATTAGTTTCATCATGGATTTGACTTTTGTAACGTAAGTCATGCATTTGACACATGTATTCAACGTCACCATCCAATATTTCTTATTCGATGAAATGCTGACTTACAGACAAATGCAAATTGGCTTTGGTTTTTTGATACGTTCTTATTTTCTGTCCAATTACTCTGTCAATTACTACAGGTCTTTTTTAGTTTCAATATTGCATGTGAAATGTAACATTTCTTCATGTGTTTATATGCAGTCTATGGCTTAAGCTGTTGCACTATCTATTGATTGTATATTTGTGTATTGAAATTCATTTTCTCAAGTCAAAATACAGTGATTAACAGATGCATTTAGCGAACTGACAGAACGTCTTTCACTAGATGGGTCGATATACATATTCTTGAACTGAATGTAAATATTTGTAATTTCATGTCTCTGCCAAGAGAAAAAAAAATCTAAATAAAGGTTACAAAAGACTGTATGATGGTGTATATTTGAATGAGATTCCTAAATTGAAATGCAGACATTGCTCAGTGTTGGACATGTAACTCACCAACCACATCTCCAGTTTGTTCAGCTACTCAAATAAAACAAAACAAAAAGAAACTCAATGTTAGATGCTGTGCTTAAAATGTGTGTGACGGCAGTGGCAGCTAAAACTTAAAAGAAACAACATCAATATATATTATCCAGCAATCGTCATTTTTTTTCTGTATGTGACAAAAATACCAGCAAATACTAGAAATTATTCATTATATTGAACAGTTTTTAATAGTTTATTTGTTGTTTTTTAATGGTGTATGCGGAATAAGCTAGTGTTATAGTCAAAACCACCTAAACTGAGACCAAGTCATGACCGAGACCAGAGTGTATCGAGACCGAGACGAGACTAAGACTATGAGGGGTCGAGATCACAGCCGAGGCAAGACCAAGACCAGACTAGATACACAACAAGGGCATTACAGCAACCGAGGTTTTCAAATATTACAGACTGATATGGTATGAGGAGTGAGATGGTGTTCTTTGGCAGTGAGCAACATAATGAGGCATCCTGTGGAAAGACAAAATAAGAATAGGCATGAAGTTTGACATCTAAATAAAATCCCAAGTACTCTTTGTCCGAGATCAAATATTGTCATATTCGGAATTTGACAGGTGTCATGTAAACACAATATACTATTTGGATATTCTGAATTAGGCCTTTTTCCTAATGGAGCATTTCCTGACTAAGACATGTGGGAGATGCCGATATTATTCCTGTTTTGTAAGGATTCTTGGGACATGTATACAGTGCATTCGGATAATAAATCTAATTACTGCCGGTTGCAACACACGACCCCTGTTTGTGATCAGCCGTAAAGACAAAGGTTCTCCAAAGAAAAATCCACAAGAGAAACACGCCTACTGTTAAACGTTATGACAGAGGACATCACCAGGTTTTTGGATATGTGCAAATATTGAAAAGCCCACCTTTTCAAGACAGTGTTTGAAGAAACAAAAGCGGGAGACAATGTTCACACAGTGGAAGGTCTGCCACCAGCGGAAAACGTTGAAAAACCCTACTTTTAACTGGAGTATGCGCAGCTGCATTTAAGAGGAATATTAATTTTCTTTAGCCATATAAACAGCTTATTAGGAATATTTTGTCTTTTTCAGAATAAGACAAAGGCAAAAACCGGAATACAGTATTTTGTGACTGTAAATGTAGTCATTGTTTTCGTAAATGTCTTCTTTGAACACCGTTATGTTTCACAGTTCAAAGATCTAAATCTTTCACAAGGGCTCATTCTCTGCCCAACAGGTCCTGATCTCTCAAAGGGCCCCCACCCCATGGGCCCCTGGTACAGTAGCACTGTCTTCACTGTCTGTATTTACACCCCTGGTGATACATGGAACTTGACTGCCCTCATATTAGACAAAATAGGTCTAATGTTTTTGCTTTGATCACACTTATCTTAAAGAGTAAAAAGCGACAATTCAAATTATGATGTTCTTTTTATGCCCTAAACACTACTACTGACAATGCCAGCCCAGCAGTCTAAAATATTTTTATCATATGTTTTTGATTTCTTATTCTTATTTCTAATAAAATACATACAATATTTATAATAGCCTTGGTGTGTTTAAAATGCACAGGTGGGCTGAGTTTTGTCAACACTAGCCCAAAGCTTTTCGGACATGGTTATCCATTCATAAAGAAACTCTTCAGCCTGACCAATAAGCACAGTTTGACAGTAGATGGCACACTTGTATACTGTACTGACCAGAGTTAAAACTTGCAAAGCTGTTACAACATTATATAACGATTTTTTTCTCATCAGCTATCAGGAACCTTGAGTTTCCAGTAATTAGGCCAACAGTGTTTATACATTTTCAGCAGTTACCAAAACCTAGAGGTTTATGTAGCAAATGCAATTGTGCTTTTTCACAAGCAAGTCATTTATTTAGGAAATGTTCTCACTTCTATAAAACACTCCTATCCCATCCATAACATGCTCATTCTGGATGGGAAGTGCAGTCATACAGTCTCCTTTGTCTGCCTCGTCCATATTTTAGTTGCTTTACTGTATATTTACATTTCATTAAGTAACAAACAAAACAAAACCGAGGTTTTTTGTTTTTAGCTGCATATACATTTTTAAAGGGTGGATTTTAGAGAACGTTTAGTCCCGCAGACTCGGTAAAAAACGAGCGTCTTTATTTTGTTTGGTAATATTATTTTTCTCGTCACATGACTGAATCGTGCCGTGACGGCACTGCCGTTCCCGGAAGTCAGCGGCGGTGATGGTGGCGGCCTCGTCAGCCTAGCAGCAGGAAGAGGATGTTTGCTTCCAGTGAAAGAATAATAACACCCGAATTCAAGTCCTTTTTAGCGAACTAAACAGCCGTAGAGTTTTTCTGTTGAGTTTGTCTGAATTTTGACAGCATTATCTGTACGTCCGGAGCCGGCCTCTGTGAGCCTGAAGACGGGCGCAGGACAACATGTCCCTGTTCCAGTCGGCACTGGATTTTCTCGCCGGGCCCGGCTCGTCCGGAGCGGCAAGCCGGGACCAGAATGACTTCGTTGGGCAAGTCGTTGAGCTCGGTGACATGAAATTGAGGATTAAAAGGGTGATAGCAGAAGGTGAGATGGTTTACATAAGAACAATGCTTATACAGTGTTGCGAGACTAGACGTGGTAGCTAGTTGAACTAGCTAATACGCTAACGTTCGTGACTTACATTTATAGGCTGTCAATGCCAGGAGGGTTAGCAAGTGCAAGGCTGCGAGTCACCCTGTAAACACCAGTTGATAGTTCAGTAAATTGCGGGTTAAAGCTACAGTAAACTAGTTTCCTATGAGTTAATTGTATTGAGATTATTCATACTTCAAAGACAGCAGATAGGTTGTACAATGAGCTAATTTTCTCTTGGCGACAAACTGCCAGCCTCATACCTTTAACCATATCATTTTGTCATAGAAAGGTAACGATAGAGGCGGAAAACAAAAATATAAATCATGACTATGCTTTTTAATTTTTTTTTTTTTTTTTTTACTAAACATCTTAATTATCAGGTCACGTTGTCTAAAAGGACTCTTTGTTTTAGCATTATCCAACCCACACTATATGTGGAGATCAAGTGTCTGGTTGATGAAGGGTCTCTACTCTTCTGTTTACATCACACTGATATGTTTCTGGTTCGAGCTGTAAGAAAACTAAATGAACAACAAAGGATTAAATGTGTTAACGTAAACTTATAATGAGAGAGTATTTATATTTGAAATTACATACACGTAATTCAAACAAAAATCTGGAGAATATTTTAAATTAATGATGATTTCCTTAGTTAGGAAAACAAAATGTTTGTTTACCAAGTCATCTTTGCTTACATTGCTTACATTTGTCAAAATCTGTTAAAGACCAGCCC
Source organism: Coranthus polyacanthus (assembly GCA_037367275.1). Classification (NCBI taxonomy): domain Eukaryota; kingdom Metazoa; phylum Chordata; class Actinopteri; order Kurtiformes; family Apogonidae; genus Coranthus; species Coranthus polyacanthus. Next base: position 24,735,645 of record JAPQRN010000027.1, on the reverse strand, counting down.
TACAGGTTCATTTCTGTTATTGTCTGTTATTCCATTTGCATGAAAGCCATTAAAAAGAATTGTATGAGATGACTTAAGTTAAAAATTAACCACCCTCTTAGTGACATTTAGCTAACTAAATGCTGGTGCTACAGTAGTCAAACTCACCACTACTCTTTTACTGTGATGGTGAGTGATTGTTATCAAAGCTTTCTGTAGTTATGTGTAAAAAAAATGCAGGGAAAAACAGAGTGAAGCTGAAAAAGTTTGTCTGTTGTTTTTGTTACCTCCTGCCTTTGAAAAAATGTGAGCCATCTGGAGCACGTTACATTGATATGTAGAATGAGAGATAGTGCGTTTATCTTTAGTGAAGTCTTTCCTTCCACACTGACTTGACTTTACACAACACTCTGGCTCATTCTGAGATATTCATTGTCAACTCCATTCTCAGTATCAGAGTGAAGAAGTGAGTCCATAATGAATTCATTATCCTGTTTTTAATTGTGTAGATGCAAAGTGTCAGAAGAAATACCCATCACATATTCACTTAGTGTTTCCTCCTTTGTTATGTAAATACAATGGATGGCTGTTTTTAGGATCTGCTTAGTTTTTCTGTTTGCTTTGCCACCCATTGGCAGAGAGGCAACACTTATCTGAATCAGTTCAGGTAAGGGTTGTTGGGTACATCTAGGGAATGCCTCTCCTCTTCTGAAAGAAAAAGTCATAAAGCCGGTGTTGAAACAAGTGCAGCATGTGCCTTTTGTTTGATAGAGTCCTCTTCAGGTGAGCGAGGCAAAGATTGTTATCTTTACTCACCAAAAAAGGTTTTTGGGCACAGTGACACCTGACTGGCCTGTCCTTTCTTTTTGTTTTTTTTGTCCCTTCCCGTTCGTGTAACAGAAGACAAAAACGGTCTCCTTTTTTTTTTTTTTTAAGAGCAAGGGTGGACAAACTGTATATCATTCTTCTCATATTCCTGTAATAATTTAACATCAGGAAAAATACAACAGTGTAGCAGGAATTAAGACAGTTTGGTATAAGAAGGTACGTGTTTTATCCCCATTTTAAACAAACATGTTCTTTGGAACGGCTTGGTAATTTGAGCAAAGCTTTTCAAGTTTCAGTCCCTCCCCTCGCTAAGCAAAAGAGAGGAAGACATGTGATTCCCACGGGGAAAGTTGAGCATTGTCAAAGTCAAGTCAGTGCCATTGTGCGTAAATCTTGCTGTAATGGAGAATAAATCATGTATTGGTTCCATAGCTTGCTTATTTTCATAGTGTCGAGAGAAAGCATGTGTTCAGTATAAATCGTTCTCCCAAACATGCATTAGGACCGGTTCCTTAATGCTAAACTGAGTATGTACTGAATGACCGTCTGAATGACCGAGTATGAATCCCTGGAAATCAGGACTTGCTCAAGGAAGCCACTAAGCAATCTTCACAATGCAAACAAAGTTTTACAGATTAGAATCTTGAGTGTGTTCATTCAGGTTTTCACAGAGTAAATCCAGGCTGGTAGTTGATTTACTGGTTACTATGGTAACGGTGGCCTGGCCTTGTTTGGACTGTGACTCGCTGGGTACATTTGCACAGACATATATACCTGATGCAAAACGTTATGTCTTGAAGTTAAACATTTAGTCAACTCAAGCGGGGAAAAAAATGATGCATGAGCCTTTGATACTGAGCTCAATAATTTAGCTTAAAATAATAAGTGACTTGTCTTTACACTTCATGATTTAGCACAGATTTTTTTTCTCCATAAAATACAATGTTATGAGGGCAGTGTGATGCTACGTATGCTAATGACCGCAACAATGCCTGTCCAGTTGGAAACAGTGTGATCAGCTGACTGGTTTCTGTCAAAGACAGATCATACCAGGCTAAACTGATTCTCCATCCCCTTCATTCTTGCTGAACTAACTGCAGCTTCAGTGAAAAGGTGTATAATCAGCGAGGGTTTAGTGTTGGCCTAAAGGGAGTAATGGTAGGCTTGTGAAAAGAATGGTTTCTTGTGTTGCGGTGTCCTTGAGCAAGGCATTTAAGCTCCAGTTTCTCCAGCGTGGCTCCTCTATGACCAGCAGATAAGGCTGTGGTTGTGCTTGGCAGCTTTCAGGTTTCAGTGTTTGTGGGTGTGTAGAACAGGGAGCTCTTAAGAACAGGGATCCACTGATTGTGAACCACTGTGCTGATACTGATTTTTAAAATAACAATTTGACGATAACTAGGGATGCACTGATATATTGGTCCAACACCTGTATAAAAGGTGCCATTCATTCATGAGCAGTAGTAGATTCAGTTGCAGCATATATTACATTTAAATTTAAACGGAATCAAAATTGGTTTGGGCAGGTAAAACAAAGATGCACATAATACGTTATTAAAGAAAATTACAGCTGCATTGTACAGCTTCTGAAAAACATGCATGAGCATAAACAGAATGTGTATAATTTTAGGAGCCAGTTGGTACAAATACTGTTCGTATAGATCCAACGACCACTTAACAGGGTGAATAACATTTGTTTTGTATTTCTGTCTCTTTTCCAGGTGGATTTGCCTTTGTGTATGAAGCCCAGGACATGGGAAGTGGGAAAGACTACGCCCTTAAAGTAAGAACAAGGATGCTCCCCCAATGACCTCTACTCTAATAATTCCACTCAGTGTTTAAGTATATTTAAGTATATATGTTTGACGTTGATTCAGAATTCAGGTCTGTGTTATAAAGACTCTCTGAACAGCAACAAGCCACTGATGTTACTGATGCTTTTGTTTCAGAGGCTGCTGTCCAATGAAGAAGAGAAGAACAAGGAAATAATACAGGAAGTCTGCTTCATGGTATCCTTTTCATTGTGGACCTTAATAATAAGTAACTAGTTGTTTCTATTATTGAGCATTTGTCAATAGTAGAGGTTAGCATGTGATGAAGGCAAGTTAAACGCATATTAAGCCACATGTGGAATTCACCTCTGGCATCGTACACTGTCATTAGCAGACCACTTTCACAGTTTACAGACAACACCACACAATGTCAGAACATGAACTAATGCATATTTTATGTACACTGCCTCCAATTACGTCAGAATTGTTCTTTCACAAGCACAGAGCGCTGCATCTCATGTTGCACCTTTAAAAGTTGGCACTTTGTTAGTCTTTGTTTAGGCACTCTGTTGTATTTGCTGTTTGAAGAGGAATGATTAGCAGGACAGAATATGCAAAAGGGGGTTTTATTTATTTACACATTTGTTATGCATTGGTTACATATATATCATATAAAGTCCTTGTTTCCAGCCATGACCTGCTGATGCCCCCCTTATCACATCTTTCATATAATTAGTTTAACTCAACCGTGATGTTACCTTCTCCGTTATTTTAATATACAGGGTTTACCATTTTAAGGTTTAGGTGCAGCACCTGGGCCATTCTGGGCACCGCCTAAGCCAATTTCATGTACAATCAATGTGGGGAACATTAAAACTAACTAATATGACTTTTCCCAGATCTAATGACCGCAACTGGTCCACACTGCACTTCAGCAAGTTTTGTATTGAAGCTTTTTGGATGTTTTGGATCCTTTCCCAAATTTTTGCACAGATATGTGATTATAGAAATGGTCCAAAATTATGCTAAATTATATATCTCTTATTGAAAAATGTCCAGACTCCATAACCATGCAAGTCTTTCACAAACTTAGGGAAAATGCTAGAACCCAAACAGCACCAAAATCCACTGAAAACCAAGGGAAAACCCTGATATAAAATTGAATGCAGGGGAGATAAAAACTCAGTATTATAAAAATGACAGATTTATTGAAAGTAATGGAAAAACATAATTTTATGTAGCATGGTCATATCATGGTCCAACCTCTCAGATTTATCTTGTGACTGTTTTATAACGTTAGACTGGACAATCTGATTTTAAGACTGGTCAAGACTAGGAATTGACCAATAATTTAGTTTTTTTTGTCATGGCTGATGATATTGCTGATTATAATGAATCAAGGACACCAATAACCTATATTTGGAACTGATATACTTTTGCAGTAAAAGTGAAAATCTTTAGAATTTAGAATAGCACGAACTTCAACACAAAACTGTTGAAATG
>JAPQRN010000027.1:24708088-24731466 GCA_037367275.1 Coranthus polyacanthus | reverse complement strand
AATGTTTTAAGATCAACTGTAAATGAAGTAAATGAGTAAATGTTCTTTTCTCATTTCAGTGTTGATAGGCTATTAATAATAAATTCTTTTATCTGACATTGTATTAAAAATAATGATAAAATTGTAAAAATGTTGTATATTGGCTCCCATAATCAGTCGACATCTGGTTAAGACATTACAGCAGTGCCTTTGAGCAGGTTTTATTTTGTGATGTTTTTTCAGTTTAAAATGCTGGTGCCTCTCTTGTACAGTTCGACCATTGTTCCTTAATGCTGTCTAACACACTGTGTCACGCTTGGGTAAATGGAGCCTCAATGTTCTGGGATGTATTGCAGCATTTTGCTTGTAGAGGTTAATTATTTGCATCTTATAAGATGCCTTGAATGCTGACATGGCAGAATTATACGGTTCTTAATGACTTAAGAAGTCTCTGAACAGTGTTTCCTTCCTGTCACCCAGCCCTTATCTCTGCGCTGCTGCTGGCAGTGTTTGAGCAATCAGCTGCAGTTTTTGAAAGCAACGTTCTGAGGCCTGCTCGGTTACACATGAAGCTGGTTGGTAAAGCAGATCAGTTTAGTTTATTAGAGGTACTCTTTCTAAATTAACTGGCCACAACAGTTGAGTTATTTTTTTGTAAATTGAACAAAATCTGTAACCAAAACTCCTTCAAAAGTGTTTTGTATATGAGACAAACCAAACTTGTTTGCCCCTTAACCTTCTTCCTCCATAGAAAAAGCTGTCAGGGCATCCAAATATGGTCCAGTTCTGCTCTGCTGCCTCCATCAGCAAGGAGGAATCAGACACCGGACAGGCCGAGTTCTTGATCCTCACTGAGCTATGTAAAGGTAAACACATAAAGACACTTTGCTCACAGTTTGTAGCGTGTTCTACTTCCTTTTCCATCTACTACTCCCCCCTAAATCACTGCTTACTCACTTTTTACATTAGAAATCTGAGTAGTCAGCACCATTTCCCAGTAAATTCAACTGAAACCTTTGGTGAAGAAACCTTTTCCCCCTCTGTGGCCTTTCTGTTTCCTGCTCTGCTTCCTTTGTGTTTAGTCAGACTGTTCAATTTCACCAGACTTTCTTTTCATTCAGCAGTTTTTTCTGTTCTCTTAATCCTGTTCAGACATGGGTTGAGCTATTTTATCATTTGATAAAAAGCAGCCATGCTTACCTTCGGTGTCCACAGAGTTGTCAGTTGACAGACAAGTGACGACCAACAGGCCAAACAACCTGATAGAACTTTGTTTCATTCATTCATCCGTTTTGGTTTCTTCCGCTTCAGGTCAGCTGGTGGACTTTATCAAGCGGGTGGAGCAGCGGGCTCCTCTGTCATGTGACACTGTGTTGAAAGTCTTGTACCAGACGTGCCGTGCTGTGCAGCACATGCACAAACAGAAGCCTCCAATCATACACAGAGACCTCAAGGTTAGTCTGCAAACAGCTTCCTCTGTTACTGGTAGCTGAATGATGAAACAAAAGTCAAAATAAAGAACCGACAGTCATTTACAGAATTAATCGATTTAATAAAATGTCTGCACAATTTATACATTTTATTTCTATAGTAAATACAAAGAGGTGAGGGTGTTTGAAATCACTGGTTTCTGATGAGTTGACGTGCTGACTGACTGCTCACGTATTGATGTGTTGCAGATCGAGAACCTCTTGATTAGTAACCAGGGCACCATCAAGCTGTGTGACTTTGGCAGCGCCACCACTGTGTCACATTACCCCGACTACAGCTGGTCCGCACAGAAGAGGTCCATGGTGGAGGATGAGGTACACACACCTGGACACACAAACACTGATCTAATCTCAGCAGACCCCTCTGTACACATTATACTGCATCTGATATTTTTGTTATGTTTTTCCAACAATGAATCACAATTCTGATGTTTTCCCACTTCGTGTAATAGATTTTCTTAAGAAAATTGATGTGAAAACATTCATGGGATTTTGTAAAATCTTAAAACCCTAAGTTCTGAGTTTATTTAATCATTATTATATGTATTCTAAGCCTCAACAACTGCTTATTTTTCACTGGGTTGAAACTTGTACAAAACATCCAGGACACCTTAAGGATATTACTCATACTCGTGTGAATTGTTGCTGAATTTAAAATCAAATGAATAAAGATAAATAATTTGTTACCTGAACAAAGAATCTTTTTCAAAGAAGCCTTTTTTCCAACCAAATGTTGATGCTGTGCAGTATTTTTATTAGTTCTGTCATATCTAGTATCTAATCAACCAGACAGATTACTTGGTGCAGATAAGACGTTTTGCAGTTTTAGCTCCGATAGTGGCCAATGGCTAATGTTAATGTTTGAGGGAAAAGAACTCAAAAAATAAAAGATTATTTATAATTTTTCATCAGTTTGAAGTTTAGTCACATACATACATACACATACTAATGATAAAATGAAGGTCCAATGGCTAGCATCTAAAAAAGAGCTTTAGGATTATGCAAGATCCCATGAACTAAATAGAAGTTTTCATTTGATAGAAAATCCATGACATGAAGTGGCAGGTCTAGGTGGGTAGGTATGGAATGAGCTAAATGTAAAAGTTGTGTTCATGATGAGAATTTTCCAAGTATAGACTAATAATATTCTGGAGCTGTTATAAAATACTGTATATTGTCACAGAGCCTAGATTTGCAACTGGGTCTGTATCCTGTGTCTCTAATCTTGTCAGTGTATTCTGTTCTCCACATTTGAACAGGTAATACTGTATCAGGTGTCTGTAATATCTGTTCACAAGATGCTTTACAACATAAATATTTTACATGACACTTAACTTGTATTTGAGGAATTAATGGTTTAAAATGTTCAAAGACGATCTCTGAGAATGCGTATTCTATTCTATAATTATGAAAGTCGAGTACTTTAATTGAAGGGACAAAGTGCAACGAGCAGTCACAGAGGACCAGTGACGGTGTTGACGTCACCGTTTAGATAGAAACCAGACACCTTTGAGTGAATTAAAATCTGGTGGTGCAGGAAGCTCTGATCAATCAGATGAATTGTATTTCTATTATAACCACAGACACACTTCCACACAGACCCTCACAGACGACCTGAGTACACAGGACCCAGGAGACCCTAGTCACCAAATCTAATAACCTGTGTCCATCAGGCACATGTTGAACAGATACTCGAGGACAAAGTATTTCAGGGTAGATCATATGAAATATAAGGATCTTTGCTAAACATTTTAGTAATTTATCTCTATGCTCTCTGTGTGTGTGAAACATAATAGTATCTATTTTCAAATGGGATCAAGAGGTGGTTTTCCCAACATTGAAACAAGACAATAATGGCTTACAATAACATTTGTAGCCAAGATTGACTAAAATGTCACTGCAGCAAGATACTTGGCCCTGGTTTTATCTGCTGCAGCATCCAACCCTGCTTGAGTGTTTATGGCTCTTCTCTTCTTTTGTAGATCACAAGGAACACCACACCAGCATATCGAACGCCAGAGATGATTGATCTCTACTCCAACTTCCCCATCAATGAGAAACAAGACATCTGGGTCAGAACCTTTAGCTTTTTATTGTCTATCCCTCGGTGTCACAGGTCCATTAGACGCATTGGTTTTAGTTCAGGAGCAGTCATGAGTTTGACGTCGTTACAGCTGAGCCAACAAATACTCATATCTAATATCTAATACTCATGTCTATATAAGGCAGGTTTCTTTATCGAGAACAAAACAAGGATTTTTAATGCCATAGAAGAAGAGAATAAACAACATAGCTTACCATCAGTATTGATATATAAAGATGACGTTGTCACAGATTATCCTCTAAATTGTTCTAGTTTATACATAAGACACAGAAGTGTCTTTACAGATTGTTTTGCTTACTGTTTGTGCTCTCTCTGCAGGCCCTGGGCTGCATCCTCTACCTGTTGTGTTTCAAGCAGCATCCATTCGAGGATGGGGCCAAGCTGCAAATCGTCAACGGGAAATACTCCATCCCCCAGAACGACGTCAAGTACACTGTGTATCAAGACCTCATACGTACGCAACAGCTATCTGTCACCTTCTTTTCTGTGTCAGCTCTGTGTGTCTGTCCATTTATCGACCTCCTTACATCTGACTGACTCTCTTCACACATGCACTGCTGCCCTCAAACTGTCCACACATTACGAGGTGGAGCTGTATGTGAGAACACAGGTCATTATCTGGAGAATTCACACCTATAGTATTGCCTATAATCGCATAAGTGTCCGCTTGATTAAGCTCTAAAGTGCAGACGCTTGTGATTATTCAGTTACAAGAATAAGATATGTGTATTTGCACGTCATGACTGATTGATACAGATGAAAGCGGCAGATGAAAGCAGTGTTAGATACATCAAAATTGGAAATACAATGAGACATATGCTTAAGTGATGATTGGATCTTCCTAGTGCTTAAAAAATGTATCTGAAATCCACCCAGCTCCAGCAGTGTGTGTGTGTTGTTGTGATACAAAATAAGAATCTTGGGTATCAACATTTTCTAAGTGTTCACACCAAAGAAGCTCATTCAGCTGGTTTCAGATCAGCTATGTGAATGAGTGTTACTAATACTATAAAATATGAGTAGCTGTCTGTCACTAGTATTTTGTGTTTGACAAACACAGCTTCGGACACCCCTGCGCTACTGTCGGCCTGAACAATTGTCACCTGTTGTAGACAACCAAGTAGTGCAGCCAATACCTGGTTCTAACTAATCTAATGAGGTGAAACAGCTCTACCTGCTGGAATTTAAAATATCTCCACCTCCTGCTGTGGTGTTTAATAGTTCAGATTGATCCCAATGAATAATAATACACTAATCTGTTACTCCATCACACTGTACATGGTGGTGTTGCCTACTCTTTGAGCCTCTTGTTGCTCTTTCTCATTCTACTAACTATTAGCTTCAGATTTTCAACTCTCATCCTGAACTCTTTCTGTCTGTGTAGGTTCCATGTTGAAGGTGAACCCAGAGGAGCGTCTGTCCATCACGGAGTTGGTCAACCAGCTCCAGGAGATAGCAGCAGCACGCAACGTCAACCCCAAGTCTCCCATTACAGAGGTAGGTTTGTTCATGACTGTGGGCAGAGCTGTTGGCTTCTCCAAATCACTTTTACCATCTAGTACAATCTGCAGTTCGGAGATCTTGGCTTTGACTACTATACCAGGCTGATTTGTGTGGTTTGTCATGCCTCGCTCTTGAAATGAAAGTGATTGGATTCCTGATTGAGGTTAACACCGTTAAAGTTTAAAATCTCAGTCATGGCTGTTTTTGGCTCCACTAACCAAGAGACAATGAAAACCTGGATTAGAACAAATGAGTCTCCTACAACGAAGACTAGGGATTGATTAAATACATTACACTTGCCATTTAACTTATGAGTGCTTGTCTGTCTAACTGTATGAAGATAACGTTCATACAAACTTTCAGCCCAAAGAGCTGCACAGTTTTACAAGACTTAAAAATACAATAACGGCAAGACTAACACTAAAAATGACACCCGATAAAAGAATAGAATGTAAAAAATAAATAAGAGTAAATAAAATAAATAGATACAAAGGATATGTGAGTTTAAAAACCGTGATTGAAACGGAACTAATGCAACAAATGACAAGGAACCTTTTTGGTATTAAAGGCCAAGTTAGGGCTGCAGTTAACAATTATATTTAATTCATCTGTTGACAATCTTGATTAGTTTATTTGGTGTATAAAATGTTAGAAAATTATGAAAAATGCTGATCACTCGTTCCCAAAAGCCCAAAATGAAGTCCTCAAATGTATCGTTTGGTTCAGAACCCAAAGATATACCGTTAGCTGTCACAGAGGACTGAAGAAACCAGAAATGTTCACATTTAAGAGACTGGAATCAGAGAAATTTGACATTTTTCTTTAAAAAAAAACCCAATTAATTGATTGTCAAAATAGTTTGCGATTCATTTAGTAGTTGACAACTAATTGATTAATTGTTGAAAAAGCTGTCTTGAGGTTTCTCCAGCAAACACAGCAGCCAACATTTAAAAATTGTTTTTCTGCTTTTGGTATCACTTTTAAGTTGGTGGCAGCTTTCACAAAATGTGTTTCGGAGCGACCCGGTTGATTGGCTAAGACGCAGAGGCACATCCGTAGAGTCTGCCAGCCCGTGAAGAGGCTATTGACAGGCCGACCGCGCCGCTTCTTCCGCTGTGTGTAAATGTGCATGCACACTTGTACGTTCTCAAATTGCTGATGTGGCTACACACTCAGTAAACACACACACAAAGGAGTCTGTATTCTCTTTCCCAGGCTCCTCTCTTCCCAGCTGGCATCATCCTAATAGGTTCAAACAAGACAGAGAGACACAGAGATGGGACATGAATGAGACTGACATTAAAAACAAACACAAACTGATAGCAGCAATTCAGTATTAGCATTTAGGGATATCTGCCAAAATCCAGCCCAGTAAGATTTGGGGTGCTCAGCCAAGGTTTTGGAGCTGAAAAGCACTTCTAATTGTTTTTACTCTGCATGGTGTCTGGCTTGGAGAAACGTAGCAGCCGCAACTTCTTATGATTCTTTACGACAAATCCGCAAATCCAGGTACTTAGGGTGAAATCCTCCACCATAGTTGTGACTTCTATAAAGCTGATTACTCTGTCAAAAATCAGCATTTTTACAGCAACTCAGGGATTTAAAGATGGTTATTGCCTGTGTTTAAAGCAATACAGGAATTTTCATCAGAGGACTTGAATACCTCCGTTTGGGAAGAAGTAATCATTCTATAATGATTGGGGTGATTTTATATGGAATGCATAGAAAAAAGGTGACAGATGACTTGAATTTTCGCATTTTGAACCATCTTCTTGAAATTTCATGCTCAGTTGGTTTCAACTCACCAAACACAAAACATAGTTTACCTGTAACTACTTATAATAATTTGTTTTTATTGAGCTTTAATGGTTTCGTGTCAATAATACTTATGTTTTACATGAAACATTTGGATATAATTGGATCTTCTGTGCCTAATAATCTATGAAGTTAAAATCAAATTTGTGATATTTTTAGCTGCTACAACCCACTTTTGAAATTTTGCATTTCTTTCACAAAATCTTCCAAAAGAGAAAAAAAAACTAATTATTTTCTTGATCAAATGCTTGCTTAAACGAGTTACCATAAAAACAAAAAAAACTTTAAACAAGCAACAGTTTGCAAAGAGATGAGACAGACAAAGCAAAAACAATTGATGTGACTACAGAGAAAACAGTAAGGCCAAACAAAAGCAGACAGAAATGATGAAGTTAAAAACAAGAGGACAACAGAGAACAGAGGATGATTTAAAACAAGAAGATGAAGATGCGAGAACTTGTAGGAATTTGTGTAACAGGTTTTTCTGACACTGAGGAAATCTTGAGAAGAGTTCAGAAAAAACATGAAGATGTGACATGTTGACGATCCTGAAACAATTTATCATGCAGCCCTAGTAGAAAAATGTATCTTCTATGACATTGATATGACAACTTTTCTGTGTAGCTGTGGTGCTTGGATTAAATTAATACAGCGAATTAAGGCACAGAGTAATTCTGTATTGTAGGCAGTTTCTTATGGCTGGTAAATGTGTGCAGAGTAAAGGCACATTTGGCTATCGCTGATCTGATTAGGGTTAAGAAGGGGTTTCCCTGCTGGATGTAAGGAGATTATAATCCTCCCACCTCTCCTTCTTTTCCTCCTCCTCCTCTTCTTTTTCTTCCTCCTCCTCCTCCTCCTCCTCCACTCTTTGTTGATTCTCTGCACAGACATATGGAGAGGCAGGCTGTGAGATAGAAGCGAGAGGAGAAAACTTGTGAAGGAAGGGAACAGAACTGGAAGTGAAATACAGAGAGAGAAGTGCAGTAGACATCAGAGATGCAGAGGCTGTCTGGCTGCCAGACACAAACACAGATACTCATCTTTTTGGGCTTCTTTTAAAGTAGAGATTTTTGATTCAGGAGCTGAAATGTGCGTCCAACTGACTGCTTAATACTCGATTGAGCAAAGCTGTTCTTTGCCCTTTGTCTTTTAGATCTTTTCTGGCACTGCTCCCCATTAATGGGTCTTTTTAACTCCAGGAGCCACTTATTTTATCTGTTGACTTAGTTTTCATTTGCTTGACTTCTTAACTGCTACGATGTTGAGTACGTACTACTGTTGGCGCCCAGTATATGATGGTTATGAATGTCTGCAGCTGCTGGAGCAGAACGGAGGCTTTGGCAACAACGGAGCGCAGCCGCCCACCCAGATCCACAACGTCCACAACAACGCAGGTAAGAGATTGGCTTCATTAACAAATAGTAAGGTCTGCTTGTAGTTTGTATGTCTTGTGTGCATTTCTCTGGACCACTGTGTAAGGAAGTGTCATGGTCTTATATCTAATCAGTCAAGAACAAATGTGCACACACACACACCCCCACGGCACCACCCTTATCACTGACAGTCACACATGGCAACTGCTGACAAAGAAAATACACTCGCTTGTACTTAAGCTGCTGTTGTCGTCTCCTCTGAACAAAGGGATTATGACTGACTGCCATAAGGTCATGAGGTCACTGGTTCATATCCTCTAATACCTGATAGACATGTCAAGTCAAAACAAGGTCCAGTGCAGTGATTTTCATAGTTTTTTTTTTTTACCTCCTACCTTTGTTTTATGTCTTGGTTTGTGTCTTACTTTTGGTTTTCTGATTATACTAGTTTTATGTGTAGCTCACCATGTATTATGGCTAGTAGTGTATAAGAAAATATCAATACACTTGAGGACAGAAATATAAAAAAATACATACATACTATATAAAAACCCCACAATATTTTGCATTGCTTGCTGGTAGTTGCAGTTATTGGAGCTAACCTCAATTATTTTTGCGTGATCATGACAATCATCTCCATTTATCTGAATAACGACCATTGGATAAAACACAAATATCACATTTCCATCACTATTCACACATCATTTTCATTATCAGTCATCATCTTCATCACCTTTGTATATTTCAGTTTTTTAGGCTTTGTCTTCCCTGTGCATCTTTTTATTTATATTACATATTTATGATGTTAAGGAAAAGACAAACAGTATATTTTTCTGTGTGAGGTAGGAACAGAAGATGCAGTGGAAACTGTCAGGACGTGTGGCTACACATGACAAAATCAAAGGTTTTGATTTCTACATATTTATCAAACCTTGACTGGTAGACAATTTTGGTTTTCTTTTCAAAACATGCACAAAAAAAATTTGAACAGCCATTTGACATACTAAATATCAGATTTACACTGGATCAAAGCACATGTTCAGATTGGAGTGCCGAATAAACCCAATAGAAACGTATGGAGACTCATGGTCATGGAGCTACATTTCTCCATTGGAAAGTCTTCTTCACAATTAATTTGTTAAGTCTAACTGGTCATTGAATGCCCAGTGGTCATAGGAACCTGCATTTCTACTAGTGTTTTTGTGAAAAAACTAAACATGTAACCTGTTGCAACTAACAACTACAAATAGTGTGATATGAAACATTTGCACTTTAGACTCATATTTGCACCATCAGTGAGTAGTTAAGTGTTGTAAAGGAAATCATAAAATTCCACTCTGGATAATGATGAGTTAACTGAACAGCAGATTTTCAAACCCTCAGACAATGTGCTAGTCAGTAATTTAACACCTTACATACTGTATCTTCTAAGCCTTGGTACACAAACAGGTTCATTCTTGTAACTGAAGAGCATCAGCTTAATATGCCAGGTCATAAATATACATCTTGTTGTTCAGTTATAACTTTGCTCTAAATGGGCTTACAGTACATTCTGATCCACACACACAGTTGTTGTTCTGCCGTAGCCGTCAACCTCCTCCGTCAAAGGATTGTCCCTATGTGTACGGTTCTTTAATAGGATTTCTACACAGTCAGTCATCCATCTGTCGAAAGGCTCAGTATGTTTGCGTTTTGCCTTAAGGAGTGGCTCCAGAGTTTGTTCAAATACTTCCATGCTCTTAGTAGTTCAGTAGTAGTTTTATCCTTGTACGGGTTTGTGCAATATGAAGATATTCTGTAAATTCAAATGATAAAATATGAATGCCTAAAATATAAAAAGGGAAATACAAATATAGTAAAATAAATACAGGCCAAAAATGTGAATATAGTCAAAAATATCAAAACCAAGCATGTAATACTTCAACAGTAGAACTGCTTGAACTTAGCAGAAAACAGAAATATATACAGGTGTAACATATATATTAATGCACATAGTACTGTATATACAATGCCAAATGTACACACTTTGTACTTTAAACTGTAGCAGCAAAATGAAGCTCACAATATAAATAAATAAAATATGATATGTTTATTTGTGCCTTCATGTAACATGTACCAAGACTGCCAAATGTTGTCCAAATGACGGAACTATTGCTGTGAGGTATGTGATTTGCTACACAACAAAATAAACGGTAGAGCATAATATGAAATCTTAGACACTGAAAATGAACATGACACCATCTGCGTTCTTTTTCTAAAAAAGTAAACTCAATTTCAAATCAGTGATTTGCAAAGGTCGTTAGTCTGTACAACCATTAAAAGCTTAATGCTGCCAAAAGATCTGCGTATTTATTGGGTTCCTCTTGTTCTCTCCATAATGTCTACAGGCATATACGATCCTGATCAGGCAGGCAGTGGCCTTCTGGATATTTTGAGAGGAGGAACAGAACGCTTCCTGACCAACATAAAGGACACTTCCTCTAAAGTCATCCAGTCAGTAGCCAGGTAAGGTGGTCGGTTCATTTCTTCTAATCATTCATTTTCCCGCACACTTTGCTGTTAATCATTAATGTGACCACAGATTGGGTTGTATGGATTAGGCTTTATTTCTACAGTTTCTAACCTGACAAGCAGCTTCTTCCCGCTTCCCCATAACCTTAACATATGTTAGCTAATTGATACCCCAATTACAATATACTCATGTCTCTTAACCTTTTGGAAAGTTGACTGAACATTCAGTTAGACTTTTCTACAATTTGCACTGGCTACTATAACTTCATGCAGGCCAACTAATTTATTTAAATTTGAATTCGAATGGGGAAACATTTGTAATAGCCGTGCCATTCACGTGTGTTAAAGTTTGATGCTTCATTTGTTGGATCTGTTTATTCCATCTGTTTGGTCCTTTTGTTTATTTTTTGTTTCTGTTCTCTGTCCCAATCCCTCATGGTCCCACTCTGTGTCCATCAACATAGCAACCCAAGGTAAATATGGGTCAGTGAAGCGCGCTCAACCCATGTCAAACTCTGTGTGTTCTAGTTGTGTTTGATTAGAGAAGAAACCCTACTAAGCCTTTTCGCTCATCACAGCTTGCTGACCCTAAAACCACACATTCAATAAATGAATTGAATGAATGCAGGAAATGATGAATGGACCGAAAGTGAACGAAAAGATCCAACGGATTGTTTTGTTTGTTTTTTTTCTTTGAAGAAATTACAGTATATCGCCTTGCTTATAGGATCACAGTATAATCACAACATATTGAATCATAACCCCTGTATCATGATGCGTATCATATCGCAACAATCTTGTCAATTCACAGCCCTAAGTGTAATATTCTAAAGCAGCTGTTGGCCTTTATTAAAGCAGTCTTGTTGGACAAATGCGTCTAATTATGTTTTGTTTGTCTAAAAAAAGACAAACTCATCTATAGCTCTAATGAATAACTGGGTGAGTGACTGATGAATGGTAGACAAAACATGTTAATGTACCACTACTGCATACTAAACCACCATTTGGCCTCCTTATATGTCTTAACTACCAACACCTGTATATCCTAACACCATGTAACTAAAATTGACTGTCATCAGCATATATAGAGTTTCTTTGCTTGGCCTACACTTTTGTTTGTGTTCTACATTTTAACTTAGAGTGAGAATTGTGTTGTTTTTGCTCTCATCATTGTTTCAGTCTGATCTCCTTTGCTGCATACGCCAATGTACAACGGGACATTGTGCATCAAAACCAGATTGGTTGCAGTACTGCAGAAATCCTGACAGATGCCTTGTCATACTGCAACACAAATCATAACATTTTTGTTTCTAAACCGGCTTGTTACCAGGCTGGTGTCCAGTGGCTATAGTTTCGTTGACCTTAGTCGTCTTTTTGACACTTTGATGTGATTTGTTGTTTCTTCTTCCTACTATGATGTGTATCTACTGCTTTTACAAGTGCTCTTGTTATTTATTTGACAGCTATGCGAAAGGCGACCTGGATATTTCATACATTACCTCCAGAATAGCAGGTAAGAAAAGTGCTCTTCATAAATCTAAAGAATATTGTAACCTTTGCCATCTTAACTTTTCTGTAATTACACTTCTTAACATTTTCTGTCGACAATGTCTTGAATTATTATTTCAGGGTTTTCCTAGGTTTGTGGAGGGCTTAGGTGATTGTTGTTGTTATTTGACTAAAAATTAGGACTAGAAGACAAAATGGCATCACAATAAAATTGAGGTCGATAATAATGATAAGATTTTGACCACTCAATATGGATAGATCTACCAGCCTATCGCACAGAAGAATTCAACTAAATGGTACACCTGCAAAGTGACGCATATGAGTAGATTTTCCATTCTGCAAGCAAATCACAGAAGGCCATTCAGCACAGTAGTTAAACCTATGTTCTAAAGTATGTAGTAAAAAAAACAACAGTGCTGAGGGTCTGTACTGTGTTTCGGTCTCACTTACAGGCACACTGCTTCCTGCTACTGTCTGCGTTGAAGTTTGTTTGCCACAGTCAGGAACAGGTGTTGCATTCAGGGCACCTCTTAAACTCCGAAATCTTCATTGTTGTGACAATTTCGCAACTAATTAGACAAAGGTTTATTTCCTACAAGAAAAAAAAAAACACTGTATATAAGGCAAAGCGTGGAAGAGATTCTTCAGCTTAAGTGCTGTGCAAAAATACGTAGTTGCTGCATCCAAATCTTACAGGAAAACTCTGTATTTATTAGTTGATATTGTGTTAAAAAAATGACAACACAGGTCGTCCTATTTACTGTAGATGTGACTAGAGTAATACTGATATGATGTGATTTCACAGTTAATGTTTAACATTTGAAGAATGGATAAACATACGTTGTAATTGTTAAATATCCCTGCTTGTGTGTGTTTTTGTGTGCGTGTAGTCATGTCTTTCCCAGCAGAGGGGGTGGAATCGGCGATAAAGAACAACATCGAGGACGTGCGCCTGTTCCTGGATTCACGTCATGCAGGCCACTACGCTGTCTACAACCTGTCAAAGCGATCATACAGGCCTTCACGATTCCATAATAGGGTATGCTATCTGCATGTGCACTTTGACACATGTAACAGTGGGGCATTCTCATAATATCGCGTCTCAGTGTTGGTAAACTGTTGCTGTGACCACTGTGTCTGCTGTTTGTTTTTGCACTTGTGTACGGCCACACTGAGTAATCGTAAGGTGTTTTTGTGGGTAGGTTTCAGAGTGTAACTGGCAGTTGCGTCGCGCCCCCAACCTCCGGAGTCTCTACAGTGTCTGTAAAAACATGCATCTGTGGCTCAAACAAGACCAGAGGAACATCTGTATAGTTCACTGTCTGGTAAGTTTCAGCTCTTTTCTATTCTACACTTCTCTTGAAACATTCAAGAGTTTGGGTCATTTACCAAATGGCCAAGATGATTTATATGTAAGAGGAGATCTGAGAGGAGAAAAGTTGTCATGGTTGACATGCAGTGTATTCCAGAGTTATTGGCCTTTCACTCAAAAATATTCAGAAAAAGCTAACCTCAACAGAATTAAAATTATTCAAAGAAAAATAGAAAATCCTATCATTTAAATGTAACTGTTATGTTTTACATTTTCAAGTCCACCTGTTTGCTTAGGCTCTCATGTGGTCAACCATGACTTCTTGTTTCACTGGGGTATAAATATGAGTTGACACAGGCTGAATTTTCCATCATCATTCATCACTATAAGAAAGACCTGAGAAAGACAGTGACGATGTGCGATGAAAAGTTGTTGGGCTTGACAAATCAGAAAATGTCTAAACAGCTGAAAATATTCCTTTCCACTATGAGGGCAACAATGAGGAAGTTTAAAGTGACAGGATATACTAAGTGTCAATCTGGAAGAGGATGTGTGTGTACATTCACAACAGCTTTAAACTTAAACTAAAGCACATGTGGTCAAATGAGACAAAAGTTGAGTGTTTTTGCAACAAACATTAATGGTGGGTGTAAACAGAAGGAGCGCCATACAGAAAAACACCTGATAACCATTGTGAAGGTTGGTGGCGGAGCTTTGATGTTGTGGGCCCTGGACATCTTTTTAATACACATGGTATCATGGACTTATTAAATGAAAACCAGCTGAAAAACAGGAAGCTTAAAATGGTCCGTAGTTGAACTCTGCAGAAGGACAATAATTTAAAGCAATCTCAAAATGTACAATCCCCTGGCATAAATCACAGAGAAAATCTGTACAATGAGCTGAAGAGGAGAGTCCACAAATGTTGACTTCGGAATCTGAAGGATCTGGAGAGATTGTGTATGGAGGAGTCAGATCCCGTGCCATGTGTTCACCAACCTACATCTGTTACCTTGGCCAAATGAGACGGCACAAACTATTAAATGAAGGGGTGGCCAAAAAAAGATTCTGTAAATATTTTGAATGAAAGATGATGGAGAATAAACACTAGGCATTTTCATGTTGCTCATTTTTACCAAAGGGTGCCTGTCATTCTGCAGAGAACTTTAAATGAATAATGAAGGGAATAAGAATGACAAGGGACTGCAACATCTACAGTTTTACCTTTTCCTGTTTGTCTCTGTAGGATGGCCGGGCAGCGTCAGCAGTGGCAGTGTGCTCCTTTCTGTGTTTTTGTCGTCTTTTCACCACAGCCGAGGCTGCTGTCTACATGTTCTCTATGAAACGATGCCCACCTGGCATAGCCCCCTCACACAAGAGGTAAACAAACACAAGTTATGTAACAATTTCATTTTTTTACTTGATCAACATTTGAAGGCTAACGTCATTCTTGTTGCTTAATGTCTTGCTTGTTTGTCAGGTATATAGAGTATATGTGTGACATGATGGCAGAGGAGCCCATCATCCCCCACAGCAAGCCCATAATAATCCGCTCCATCGTCATGACGCCTGTGCCGCTGTTCAACAAGCAGCGTAACGGCTGCAGGCCATTCTGTGAAGTCTACGTTGGAGACGAGAGGGTCCTTACCACATCACAGGAGTACGACAAGATGAAGTAAGTTGAGGCCTCTCACATTGAGCCAGTGATGTAAATAAAAGTTGGAGTCTTTCATGGATTCTCACTCTTTGTGATCATCCAGGGATTTTAAAATAGAGGATGGAAGAGCAGAGATTCCCCTCAATGTGACCGTTCAAGGAGACGTACTGGTCGTGATCTATCATGCAAGATCTACACTGGGAGGACGTCTACAGGCCAAGGTCTGCGTGTATAAGTGTCATTAACTTTGTCTCTGATAAAGTTGTGATGAGAAAGAACAAAATGCACATTTTAATCGCATACTGTTTTGTTTTAGGTGGCATCCATGAAAATGTTTCAGATCCAGTTCCACACAGGTTTTGTTCCCAGAAATGCGACCACTGTCAAGTTTGCGAAGTACGTATTCAATCATGACCAGTGCAGTAGTTTTGAATGGGCATCATCCTTTTACTGCTTCCGATTTTGTAAAGACTTAACGTTGTCATTTAACAAGTTGGACTTCTGAAAACACTTTTTCTTCTTTGTCTCTTCTATCCCATCCTCCTTCTATTCTGTCAGGTATGACCTGGATGCATGTGACATCCAGGAGAAGTACCCAGACTTGTTCCAGGTCAATCTGGACATCGAGGTGGAACCCAGAGACAGACCCAGCACCAAGACGCCTCCTTGGGAGGGCTTTCAAACCAAGGGTCTAAACCCCAAAATCCTTTTCTCCTCCCGTGATGAACAGCAGGAGATCCTAAGCAAATTTGGTAGGTTTTAAAGAACAGTGTTTCCACTGCTTCTTATAAAGTCCAAAATCCAATCATCTGTAAAATGTCTTTGTGATTTTTGACAGGTGATTTATCTTTGACTGGATTATGAAGTCGAGTTTACTTTTATAAAGTTGCACTAACTTCAATGTTGGTTTTAAATGTGTTTTTGGGAATAACTTGTACTGATCACAAGGCAACAAAACCAACATGGAACCGATAAACATTAATTCAAACTGTGCGTGCATAGAGAATACCTAGTGTGGCATGATATGGTGTGTGGGCTAATGTGGTGTTTCCTCTCATCAAAATAGCTCCTTCTAGAAGTAAAAAGTTAAGTTCTGTCTGTGCTTTCATCTCATCTTTTTTCCCACCATACATAACCTTAAGATTATCTTAAGACTAAAATGATTACTGTTCCTTTATTCAGTTATATATCTGACATATTTCTCTTTGTTTCCTGTAATCCCTTTGGAATCATGTTTTGCAGCTATTATCTGCTTCACTTGAACAGATGAACTTCCTAAATCTAATCTAATTATGAACCTTCCCTGCAGGTAAACCAGAGCTTCCTCGTCAGCCAGGTTCCTCAGCATTTTATGACTCGGAGTCACCGCAGCCCGCTCAGACTCCAGAAAGCTCTAATGCAGCAGAACCAGAATCTCCTGTGAGCACAGATACCAACGCAAACAACTTCTTCCAGACACTGGACTGGGAAGGTACATCTGTTCTCCAAATATTTGTTGTTGTCAGTCAATGTTGTGACAGTTTTGGTTTTTTGAATAAAAACATTGTTGTGTTGGTCAATAGAGCCACAGTGTTCTGGTAAACTGCTTTGCTTAGGAACACAGCCATTACTAAAGGACTCTTGAAACTTTCCCTGTATTTGTAGATGTAGGTAGTCCACAGGATGCCACAGACAGTCAAGGAGGGGGGTCTCTGAATGAGGATAATCTGAGCGATCAGTCAGAGGGAGAGTCATACTCTTACTCTGCTCCGAGTGGGGAGCCGTTGTCACGTGACCCAAGTGAACCACTGTTCGATGCTGATTTCCAGGTGGGTCAAGTCTTAAATGTCCAAATATATCAAATTATGATATGAGTTCAGGACAGAAGAGACAATCCTTCATTCATTTCTCCATTTTCCCCCCAGACCTCCCTTCCCACAGCCCAGGAATCTCCTGCCACTGACACAGCTGACCTCTTAGGATTGAACTCTGACCCTGAACCTCCTCATCCTTCCTCAGCCTCCTCCTCTGCTCCTCATCAAGGAGCTCAGGGAGGACTGAAAGCCTCGTCCAGCAACAGCAACCTCCTTAATGACCTCTTTGCACCCCCTGGTGGAAAAACAGGGGGAGTGCAGGAAGATTTGTTCTTCACTGGAGCCACACCAGAATCAAAACGTAAGGATCTTAGCGTGTTTGCTGTAAATACTATATATTAGTTAAAAAATGTATATTTCATGATTTTTTTTTTGTACATTTCTCTGCTTTCTTTTCTCTCCGTCCCTGTTTATGTGCTGCAGCGATGGGTGATCTGTTCGATCCATTTGGGATGGGCTCCGGCTCCGGTGTGGGCTCCAGTGTGGGCTCCTCTCGACAGGCCTCTGGTCCAGACCTGTTTGAAAACTTGTTAGGCTCTGATAGTTCTGCTACAAGCGGTTTCAGCTCAGCACACAGTAACCCCACTCCTGCTTCCAACACCAGCCTCTTTAACCTCAGTGAGTAAATCTCCAAACCACTTTCCTCCACAGGCACTAATAACTAGGTCCAGGCCTTTGATAGCTCTGAAAAACTGTCTGGGTTATGAAGTTAATGCAATTTCATTAAAGTAACATTAACTCAGCCTTGCTTGTAAATGTGTTTTTAATAAAAACTTGTCATGCTCACACTTAATGTTGACGAATATTTGGCTCAAGAACAGACATAGGTCTTCAGTTGCGTCCATAATGGTTTTAAAACGTCTTAAATTTGAACAAAATCTTAAATTTGACTTGTTGAACCCTGCAGAAACCCTGAATGTGTGCATCATATTCCACATTGAGTTGGCACTTGCTGCAGGCAACAGCCACAAAAGAAACAAACTAATGATTTGAATTTATTTGTGCTTTTTATTTTTATTTTGTAACAGATAAACTAGTGAATGATGCCCCTAAAATGACCTCATCAGCCAGCCAACCAGACCTGCTGGGTGGATGGGACAGCTGGGCAGCCGGTACCTCTGCTGGCATGAACTCCTCTGCCACCAAACCCAACTACACCAACACTGGTATTCATTGTCAAAATTGACATTTTTTTGTATTTATTATAATTGTTACTCTAACTTATACTTCACTTTCATGTGTGTCTGTAGCCTCTGGTGTCTCATCTATGTCAAAAGCAAAGTCTCAGACCTTTGATCCTTTCGCTGACCTGGGAAACCTGGGCTCCAATTTACCAGGTAAGAACCCAATCTGGTATCACTTTGTAAATGTAACGATGTCACGATGTAAATACGGGGCCAACTGAACAGTAATCATCCAAAAAAAAGTGGATGTAGCCGCAGTGACCTCACCCATTGGTTTGCTGGAGTAGAGAGAGGGGTGAAACCACAGGTGTATTATTAGAACTCTTAATACATTCATGGGTCAAACTAGCTAATGCTACTGCTAACTTACTGAAAACATCAGCCACACTAACTAGGAAATGTTCTATTAAAACACCGCCAGCTGCTTCCTAAATGTTAACACATACAGTTGTGTTTGATATCAGAATGTCAACTTTGCATATTGTAGAATCACACTAATTAGCAGGCTGGCTGACGGATCTTATAAAGCAATACGTAATTAATGCTATTATTTACTAAGGTAGCTAAGTTATGCTAAAAGGCTGGCTATCCTAATTAAGTAATGTTCATAAACCATTTGTGTAATGTCTTGTGACTGCCTTGTTAATGTAAGTTAATAACCACAACTACAGTAAAGCTTTCTGTGAAGGAAAAAATTCTGTTTTATTCCATAAAAAGAAGAAGCAGTGAACTGTCAGTCACACCTGTCAATCAAAACCCACACGGCAGACATCAGAGCTTTTTATTCACCTTAAAAAACTTATTAGCAGAGCAGTCATTTACAAAAGGACTACCAGTGCCCTCATTAGAGGGTCCAAATAAAGTTAATGGGATAAGAATGACTCCTGGAAAAATGATTGACTCAGTATTTCTAAAGAGAAGTTGCTATTTATTTTAAAGTCAGTTGGAGTCAGGATTTTTTGGAGCAATTATCTAGTGGCCATTAGTGGAATTACACTTTGGTGGACTTTAACCTTCGAATGTCAGTGTGTAAGGGTTCAAACTCTGCACAGACTTTCAAACTCTTCAACTTTGGAAATTAGCTATCTCTGCATATTAAAAGATCCTGGAGGAGAGGTTGTTTTCACAATTTTTAATGAAGTCACTGAATTTCGTAGAGTAAAAACCATGAGTGTCAAATTATTCTTGAGTCAAGTATTTTTAGGATGTCTTATGATTGGAGGAGATCTTTAAGATACTTACACACTGCCTTTAATTTCAAGCTGTGGCTGCTAAATGAATAGCCAGTCTCAACTCTTAGACTGTTATTCCTTCATGTCTCTGGCAGGTTCTTCCAGCAGTAATTTCTCTGGGCCTTCTTTCAACACAAAAGCTCCTTCCTCTTCTTCCTCATCATCTTCTGCTAAACCTCAAGGCCAGCCCTGGCATCCCGGAAGACCCACTTCAGCACAGAACAAGACTTGGATGCCCGGATCGGGATCTGGGTCCACACCTAAAGCACCGCCGACGTCCCAGCCCGCGGGCACGCAGCCTTCCAAACCCAACTACAACCTCAACTTCTCCAGTGTGATCGGAGGGAGAGAGGAGAGAGGAGTGCGTGGGCCTGGATTTGGTAAGAGACACTGAAGACATGTAAAAAAAAACAAAACACATCTGCAGTTCTGTCATGCATCCACAGCTCATTTTTTCATGCAGTTTTCGAATATCAGCTTGTATTTGTCTGGTCTTCTGGTCTGTCATAACCTCATTTCTTTCTGTCGTGTTGTGATGCAGGCCCCAAGCCAAAGGTAAAGGAGGATGATTTTGAGGACCTGCTCTCAACTCAGGGTTTCGCCTCAAGGCCTGATAAAAAGGGACCAAGGACCATCGCTGAAATGAGAAGACAGGAGATCACGAAAGACATTGATCCACTTAAATTACAGGTAACAAACCAATCAGATAAATTCATAAATCTAAAAATCAGACTGTCAGACAATCAGAATTGTTATTAAAATGTCTCAATGTCAATCAATGTCTCAAAGTAATATTTGATAACATCTCTTTTTTTTTGAGTAGTTGAACGAATGCCTCTCGTATTAATCAGGATAACAGAACCAATTTAACTGTACCTTTAGCTTGTTTCTACTTTAGCCTCATGTGACAGTTGTAGCTCGGTTAGCAATACCTCAGCTAACAGAGTATCAGCTGTGTTGTTACAGATCCCAAGCGTACTCCCTTCCTGACTCATGAACAGCCTATCTTATCCCTTCTAAATGGAAAAATGCTATGAGTTGTGTTGTTTGGATGAACCATCTTCGACATATGATAACAACAACAGAAACAGTGTGGAGTGAGAAGATTATGATAATAACCCTCACTGTGTCTTAGTTCATATACTTTCAGACAGCACACTATACGCACAGTACGCTATGTAATAAATGGTGCAAGGTGTGTATTTCACAGGGTAGTGTGTTGTCTTAAATCAAACACTGGTGTTTACACACCCGAAAGTCTGAACCAAAGTTCTTCTTTTACATACTATACATTTGGTGATCATCAACATGCGCTGCGTCTCCCTTCATAGACGGCCATGTGTGTGATGTCGATATGTTGTGTCGCCTCATTTTTAACTTCTGTTTGCTTTTCTTCTTTTGTTTTTGGTGACAATAGCCTTGCATAGCTTCTTGTAATTGGTCCAAACCATCCAAAAAGTGTTTTCATTCTGTAAATGAACTGAAACGTGGTTCAGTTTGACCACATCTTTTGGTCAAACTGTAAAGCAGACCAAACGATGTAGGCTAAAATTGTACCCTTTATTTTCTTTTAATCATCTCTGTGCAGATCCTGGACTGGATTGAGGGGAAGGAGCGCAACATCCGAGCTCTGCTGTCCACTCTGCACACGGTGCTGTGGGAGGGTGAAACCCGCTGGAGGCCTGTGGGCATGGCCGACCTGGTGACCCCAGACCATGTGAAGAAGTACTACAGGAAGGCAGTGCTGGTCGTCCATCCAGATAAGGTAGAAAATATTGTCTGAACTTTAATCCTTGTGCAGCATGATTTCACCAGTTCATGTATTCATGCTCTGTCCCTCTGGTTATGTCTTTTTTTTTCTCCTCCAGGCGACAGGGCAGCCTTACGAACAGTATGCTAAGATGATCTTCATGGAACTCAACGACGCCTGGTCAGAGTTTGAAAACCAGGGATCTAAAGCACTCTTCTGAAAAAAAAAAAAAAGAAAAAAAAAGAAAAAAAAAAATGGTCTGGGTCCCAGCTAGACCAGACCAGACCAGGCTGGACTGGATTTGGCCTAACCTTAAAAAAGGTTAGACTGGGCCAGATTGGACAGGACTGAGCCCACATTGGGCCTTAGAGCCTCTGAGAGGTGTCCTCTCTACATTCCCTTCACTCCCCTTCATTTTCCTTCTCTGCTCTAATCTTCAGTTACTACAGTCGAAGGAAAACAGACTTTTTGCCTCATGTGTGGCTGTAGTGGAAGAGTTTCCTTTTTCTGGCCCGTAAACATCGCAGTCGTCGTAAACTCACTGCCTACCTGTACGACTGCCTGAGTGGTGCTGCAAACATCGGGAGGAAGCAACAGGTGACAATCAGAGGAAGAAGACAAAATGACAAAAAATTTGACCTGATTATGATAACAGTGGTATTCAGTTGTACCGACCCTACAAGAACCAAGCACTGGTAGATTTCGGTTGGTTTGTGTGTCCTGCCCACCTGTTTTGCAAACATGGAGCAGATTTTGTCTGCTTATCTAAATAAATAAAAAAATGGCTGTGAATCTTTCAGCATGTAAGCCAACGTGTGATTTCAGCAAACTTTTACAACGAGGTGAAAATTTGAAGTTGCCTCAAATCCTGGATAAAATGGACTGGAAAAAAAAAAACCTCCTGCCTCTGATGCAGACGAATGAAAACAGAAGGAACAGTGGTTGCTGCTGATAGTATCAATGAATACTTCAGAGTGTCTGCTGCACCTTTTGAGGATGAAACACACAGTCAGGGTTTGTTTTTGACCAACCAAGAAAGTTTGCCTGTCGAACACTACTACTACTACTATTACTACAACAACAACTACTACTGCTGCTGCTGCTTCTACCCTCATTGCGATACACACTCCTCAGATTTCACGTTGCATCCTAAAAAGCTTCTCGCCTCCGATTAAAGGAGGAGCTGCATTTGTTTTTCAGAGCCCGGTATATAATCCCTAAAGGGCAGTATGTTGTTTTTTGAAGTGCTCTTTTTAAACTAAATGTTGAGAAACTTCACCCATTCAGTGAACCGCATGCTCACACACCACCAAACAAACATGGGGATGTGTGTTTGATTTCAAACCAGGGTAGTCCCAAACGGACGGGGTCTCTTTACATTGAAGTGCTCTTTCCTCGTAGCAGAAACAGAGAAGAATCTACCAGCTCAGTCTTCGTTTAAGTGGCTAATTTCACGCTTCGACTGAGTGACATCTCGATCATCACTGTCATTTTTAACAATCCTTCCCTCTCTCTTTGTCTCTGCCGACCTCCAGCGCCGACTTCTGCGGACATTTTTCTTTTTTTTTGTCAGAACGTAGAAAGAGATCAAAAATTGAAAGACAGAAAAGAGAATACGCCGATTAAATCTCGTTTGCTAATGATTTTACTCTCTTTTTTTGGGGGGGCGGGAGGGTTTATTCTGTGTTTTTTCACTAAATCATCACTTTAGTGTAAATATAAAGATATCATCCATCAAGTGGCTTTGTTAAGGTTGCAGACGATTTGATACAGAGCTACACGTGACTGTGTGAATGTGTCGTACATGTGCTTTCAGGGGAAGATAATGAAACCTTGTTAACGCTTTTCTTTTTTTTTTTTCTTTTTGGGCTGCAGTTACAATCTTCGCTTTCTTAATTTAATTTTTTTCAGCCTCTTTGTGGATGTTTGTCTCGCAGAAATATTTCCGACCTTTATTTTTACTTCACATTTTTACCTCATGGACCAATCAAATCACCTGTTTTTCTTATTTATTATTATATTTTTTTGGGGCAGATAAATAATAGTTAAAATTATTTGTAACTGATGACATCAGTCTTCCTGTAACATTATGCCCTATGCTAAGCT
>JAPQRN010000027.1:24691099-24707988 GCA_037367275.1 Coranthus polyacanthus | reverse complement strand
TTGTTTCTCCTCTCCTCGTTTCTCCTCGTTTCTCCTCTCCTCGTTTCTCCTCTCCTCTCCTCGTTTCTCCTCTCCTCTCCTCGTTTCTCCTCTCCTCTCCCTTTGTTGAACAGAGAGAAAATCAATGTCTCATCTAATCAGAGAGATGTGATTGTGTCTGTCTCCCCCTTGAAAGATCTTGCCTGGTCAGGCTGAGTGACATGTATGAGTGTATGTGTGCCCTTGTGCCGTTCTCTTTGCGTGTGCGTTCTTGTTTATTTTTCATTCCTTGTTGTATAGGGCCCGTACCCCTCAGAGGATGCTGTAGATGCAGACCTGATCAATGCAGGTGAGGGCTGCCCTGACTAATGCTATTGATTAAATATTGCATTGTAAAAACAAATCTTCATATATATACGGGAACTGTAAACATAGAATATATTCATTACAAAACAAAGACACTGAATAGATGAGAGAGATTTACATTTTAAAGGCTTAAATTTAGCTTAAAATGTGATCAACCCCTGCACAGTACTTGCAAACTAACATAACTGACATGAGTTTTTGAACAGATTTACATTTTTAAACAATATGTCCGTTAATTTGTTCATTTATTCATGTTTTTGTACATTTTTTAACTGTATTGTATCATTTTATTTAAATAACATTGTTCATTGTGATTCTATTTATCAGTAAAAGGTGCTTTGAGTTGAGTGTATTATTAACAGATTTTAACAAAACTTTCACTCTTCTACAGGGAAGGAGACTGTGACTGTGCTCCCTGGTGCTGCCTATTTTTCCAGTGATGAGTCATTTGCCATGATCCGAGGGTAAGACCACTACATGTAAGCTTTATATGTAGTGACTGAAGGTGAGACGGAATACCTTCCTATTTGACCTATTTTACTTACAGCAGGAGTCTTTCTTAGTCCAATCAGGGCAAAAAACAAAACAACAAAATTGTGTCTTATTGTGTCTTCTTGAAAATAAGACACAATTTATTTTCTCACCTGCACCATAGGTCATCTATGACCATAAAGCAGGATCTGACCACAGGACATAGCCGCAATTTGTAACATTGGATAATAGCCTGTGTCACCAGTGCAACTAGACGGCTGGCATGCCAATATTCCCAAGGTCCCTGGTTCTTATTGATTTGCCAGCTGTCTGAGATTGCCCACCCGCACCCCCTGCAGCATCAGTTCTGTTTGTCCACCCTGTGGAAATCCAATAGCACTCATAAATAGCGGTGTCCAGTCACACTGGAACCACACTGACTCTGTGTGTGTGTCTGCTTTTTTGTGAACACAATGAAAGGGCCTTGAGTTGCTGAGAAACAATAACACTGCATATTGTGGATTGTGAGCCACATGGCTTCAAATACCACATCAGATATTTCTTACTGTAGGAATACATTTAGTACTTTATCACTAAACTTTAGCACTTCTCAGTCTGTGTGTGAGTTTGTGTGTGGTCATGGACCTGACCCTAAATTGTTTCTTAAGTATTCGGTAAGCATGCAATGACAAATCTTCATGATATCACTGACGACAGCAGGTTATCACAGTGATCAAGTTAGGTTTAAATCTGCAAAATCAAAAGCATCTGTACACAGGATTGTTTGAAGGAGAGGATAAGGCCATTAAATACTGGAACAGATCCAGAAAACGTTGAATCCTCTTTAACTAACATTGCAAAATAGGGTATCGCCAGATGCATGCACTCAAGAGTGCCATTCTTGATATCTTTTGTCACAAAAAAAGCTGCAAATGTAAGAATGCTGTCTTCTTTTGATGAGTAGACTTCTGGGTTCACAAGTTGAAGTGATTCAAAAGCTGACAGCTGTCCTCCTCTGTTGCCCCGTTCTGTTTAGGGGTCACATCAACTTGACAATGCTGGGAGCCATGCAGGTGTCAAAATATGGAGACCTAGCCAACTGGATGATTCCAGTAAGTGTGTTTTTTCTTTTCTTTGACTGTTTTCCACATTTATGCCTTCTGCTCTGTCTGCAGACGGTCAACAACAAAGTCATTACAAATCTAGGTACTTATTCTGATATTACAAATTCACCTTTCTGCATATCAGCCCCTTCTGCAATGCACATTTCACTGTATTTTTTTCACTATTCCGGTTAGAATTTTAGAAATTTGGTAATTGTGTTTTGTTTGGGAAAATATTTAAGAGATTGCGCCAGGGTCCTGGGTCATCTCCCTGTCTGGGTTTATTTTGCAATAATGTCTAATTGGCTGTACATGATCCCTCCTGTTACATAGGTATTTACTAAAGAAATCAACAATTTGACAAAACATATTGATATAAAATTATTTCATTGATTTGAAAATAATTGTATTGCTTTCTCTAAATAAAAGTCAATTCTACAGTTGGAGCTGCTAATAGCATAGCAACTGTCTGTTACTCATAGCAACTGTCTGTTACTCATAGCAACAGTCTGTTTTACAGAAATAACTCAATAATAGAATGCCGTCATTGACCAGTCAGAATCGAGAATTCAACAAAGCTGCGTAATAAATTAATTTAATGACTTGACGTGTATTAAGTTGAGGCAGACTGCAGTCTCCATCCTGTTTAATGCATTTACCAAACGGTGTCGTGATTGACAATTATTCACAGAGGTTAGGTTGTTATTGAAGAGCGTGGGGATCACTTGGATGGTGAGTTAGGGGTGTATGTGAGTGCTACAGTATAATGGGCGGACACTATTATTGCTAGTTTCATCAGGTCAATTGGTCTTAGGCCCACAGAGGCCACGGTTCTCCTCAGTGATTACTAAGGTCAAGAACCCATTAAAAGCCTGTTTACAATGTGGGAGGGCTCAGCCAGCATGCCTCCTTGCACACAGCTGTTCCTGCTTGACTGCAGTGCACATGCAAGGTTGTTTCAAGCAGTGCATCATTAGAGCATCTCTCCTCACCAGCCAACAGATAGATTGAAGATCTTTATCCAGTAAAGACATCAAAAGAGCTTTGGAATTAAATATTGAATAATTCTACATAATAAATACAAGGCATGTTGGGTAGCTCTTTGCATGAGGGTACTGCTGTTAATTTGCATGTTTAAATTTTGTTATGTTTAATTAAATCTCTTTTCTCTTTACCTCTCCATTTATTCTTGTTTGTCTGCAGTAATTGTTAATTAACTGGTGCATGATTAAACGTGGTGCAGATACCGAAGACCTGTATTGGCAGTTTTATTCAGAGGCAGAGAGTTTGTATTGTTTGGCCCCTCTAGTGTTAGACAGCTCATACAGCAAAATAATGCAGCAACATAGGCACACATTCTCACCTACGCTTCAATCTTCATTATCCCCTTTTTTGAAAGGATGGATGAAGAGAATTACATTCCCCACCTTCTGTGATAATGAAAATTATTCACTATCTAAAGATGGGTACATGGCGTGAAATTGGAAATGTTTTACGTAGGAGTCGGGATGCAGTACTCTCAGCATGATTATGTTGATTTTTGAATGCTTTTAATATGCAAAATGCAGATGAACATTTTCCAGTTGAGGGCTTTGAAATGCTTTTACATCTCCACTCAGCCTGAAACATCTGGAAAAACAATAGATGGAGAGAAAGCGGTAATAGAATAAAGGATTGTATTTTACATTCGGTGGTCTGTTTTATCATTTAGCCGTTGGAGCTTTATCAAACTGCCCTAAATGTAGGGTTCTTGTACTAAGTAGTTCAATGAGGATGCACAGAGAGATGGGTTTTTTTTGTCAAATACACCTCCATACACACACACACACATACAACAGTCAGCAACACATTGCTTTCAAAACGCAGATGTTATTTTACTTGTATTAATGTGGATTGTTGTTGAATGTTCCAGTTGAAATAAAGCAATAAAAATCAGATCCGATCAACACCAATACCACTATGTATTTATGTTCATATTTAGAGGTGAGTTTAATTGTCGACTTTAAACAGAGGGGGAAAAAAAAACAAAAAAACGCCCATACAGCTTAAGACATATATTCCAAACCCCTGAAGGCTTCATATAACTGCAGCTTAAGTGCTGCAATTGCTCAAGCTACTGACTATTAAAATGCAGTTACATGCTCAAGTGCCTTCATGAAAGGCCTGATGGCAGCTTTCATGAAGGAGCTGCTTGAGAGCATAATGGGTATTTCTTAGAACTTCACCCATTTTTCTGTTGCTTCATTAAGAGATCTTGGGTCTTGAATCTGAGAACTTGGTCGTGGTTTCCAGCACTAGAACTTGGCTCTCAGAGTACGTTTTTGTACATTTTTATTTTTTTATTTGGTTGTTAAGAAATTATTTCCCCCCTGGTATATGCAGATAGTGTGGAGGTAACCTTCTCTGTTTCTGGTGCTACAATATCTAAAAGAAAACTGCTATGTCTCAGTTGGAAGTAGGGCTGGACAATATGGCCGAAAAAGTGAATCTCAGTGTCTTGGAAGATTCACTATTTTAATCTTTTTTTTCTGTCTACATGAACTCAATACAAAACATGATTCAAAAAAAGTTTTCTTTACTAAAACTATATGCCATATATAACTGGCAAAACATAATTAACAATTATTAATTATTACTTAATTAACTATTAAACAAGAATATTAAATTAGTTCAATACATTGTCGTAGCTGATATTTATCTGTTGTGTTATATTAAAGGTTGTTTCATAATTTGTATGATTGAATTTGTGTCATCGGCTAAATGACTTTAAAACAGTAAAGTTAACCTATTTTGACCTACGTGCTACCTATTACCTACGTGCAGTCACGTTTTAAATTTCAGCTCAGTTTCTCAGTAATCTCATCATTTTGTGTTGTTCCTTATATCAGCAAACTGTTACAGAGATTGTGATATTCTGTGAATGACGACCAATATATTATCCCACCTAATTTATTGTGATGGGACTAATTAAACATTACTCATGTCTGTGTTATGTTATAGGTTTGTTACAAAACACCTCTGTGTTTCTAAGTGTCTGGTTAGAATTCCCAGGAAAGTCCCAGGAATTCAAAAGTCATCAGTCCTTTAAAATATTGGTTGTAGTTTCTTCTTGTGTATTAGGCTGTATTCACTGTTATATCGTACACTACACAC
Organism: Coranthus polyacanthus; assembly: GCA_037367275.1. Taxonomy (NCBI): domain Eukaryota; kingdom Metazoa; phylum Chordata; class Actinopteri; order Kurtiformes; family Apogonidae; genus Coranthus; species Coranthus polyacanthus. The sequence goes on along the minus strand of JAPQRN010000027.1, from coordinate 24,702,916 downwards.
AGTTCCGTTTCCAAGTCACTTTGAACACAGAACCCATTGTCTTCCTGTCAGTCCCATCTCCGTCTCTCTGATGCTTGTCATTAGTTGTCTGGGTAACGAAGGCTTGTGGCAGTCCGTCGCTATGTTATTAAATAGAGAGCCATTTGTATCAGACAGCGGCAATTGTCAGAAAAATTCGAGGGGGAGAGAAAGGAAGCCAGTTGGTAAGTGGGAACTCTTGGATTGTGAAGGGGGTCATTTTCTGTGGTGTTTCTGCCAGTGACTGGAAAGTGAACACTCGCACAAAAAAAACAAAGATATAGTATTCTGTTGTCATGGCAACACAAAAAATGCAAACTATTCCTAAGCCTAGTAAGAGAGATACAGCACTTGGCAGAACCCAGGTCCCATGATGCTTTTCCCATGCGTTAGTGCTGCAGCAGCACTATTCGAGACATTAATCCTTGCACGTTTTAGACACAACTGGCTTCTGAATTTAGAGGAAAGAATAAGAGGTGAGCAGAAGTTGCTGTTTAAATTTTTATTTTTTCAATTGAATTTCTTCACCTATTACCTGACTTAACGAATGCGTGAGACTGACTTTGCCGTCGCCTCTACCTCACATGTTATGATAGTCATTTCAGCAGAGCTTTATCTTCTCTAGGTTCTGCACCGCTGCTACTGCTTCCTCTCACCCCACACATTATCTCTTGTTTTTAAAGGCATTATATGAATGAACCCTCCATCGCTTACATCTTTTCAAGAGCCTGTCTTAATTTGCGTTTGTGTAGGCTACTGTACATCTGCCTCAGGCAAGGATTAATTTTAAAGAGATAGCTCAATAAGCCAGTAACAAAGTGAAATGAGTCTTTCTAGGGAAAACATATGTGGGAACCAGCACATGGAAATTTTCTCATTATTGGCCTTTACATGAAGCGGGGAAATAAATGACTACAAAATTAACATATATTTGCCTTTGAAACATGTTTTCACATCAGAATATAGATAGGTCTCTTGTGGTACATTACTCAAATATACAGTCATGTATGCGTATATCTTGATGATGTTCTTTTTTCTTTTTTTTTTAATTAAAAACAGTCATACCAAGCTTGGAAGATGGAATGTGTAGGGTGGGGCTGTTACTATTCTCATGGATGTGGGAGAATCCATATCATTAAAGGGAAGATGAATGGAGCCATGTACTAGGAAATCATCTGTTGCCATCCACTAAGATGATGAGGAATGAGATACAGATACAAGACAGTGATACTGTAAAGACAAAACATAGTGTGAAGAAGGCTTCAGTTGGTTCCAGTCCATCACTGGAAGTTGAAGAAGCTGAAGATAAAGCTTCACAAGTGGACTTTTAGAAGAATCGACCAAAATCCCACCTAGGCACTGCGAATGATTAATTTCTTCATACTGGAAACGTCCTGAAGCTGTCATTGCAAACAAGGGCTTTCCCAGCTGTCTCATTCATTTTATTAAACATAACTTTATTTATAAATTACAATTTCATATAAATTAAAAAAACAAATCTTAACATAGTTAATACTTATTTCCCCTATTGCACTTAAGTTCTTCAACAAAAGTTGCTACTGTGTAGAAGTAACTTACTGTAAAAAAAAAACACAAAACAAAACGGGAAAATATGCTCCATATTTTTATGGTTTTGCCCTAATCTGTCTAGAAACACTTTGAGTTGCCCTGATGCCCCTGGTTCACTCTGCATCTGAAATGCTAGGATTAAAACAGGCAAATGGACACAAGCAGAGTGGTTGGGAAATTAAAACCTGCGGGGCTTTACTCAGACCAACCAGGTTAATATCATCAAAGCTGTATTAATGAAATGATTAAATTACCTCTCTTTAGCAACTCAAACAGAGGAAATTTCGTTCTGTGAAAATGTGTGTGAATATATTCCTCCAATGCGAGTACCTTCCAGCAGGTTCTGTTGGTAGAAGGCCAGGTACAGTGGCAACCTACACATTCAAGGCTCTCCATGAAATTATCGATTTATCAAAATAGGATTCTGTAAATCTGGGATACTTCCAGTATGAGGTATGGTATGAAAGGTCCGATTTTTGGCTGACACAGATGTGTGTATTTACAGAAGTCTAAAAACCATGACTAGCCAGACGTTAGCGTAACAGGCAGCCAACCAAAGTTCGGGCTTGGGTGAATTTACTGAAAGGATGGAATGGCGTATTTGTTTTCCCCATCAAACCGTTTCATAAATTCGATCATCAGTACAGATCATGATATGTTTGACTTTTGCTGCACAGAGCAGCATACATCAAAGCTGGATCAGATAACCACATGCAATGCTGCAAATCAGATGCAGGCAAATGCCAATCCTCTCAGCAATACAGGTCATAGACAATACTGAGAATACTGAAACTGAGCTCATACCTATCTGTAAATTTCTACAACAGTCTTCTTTTTTTACCTGTACAGAAGATGTTATGTGCTAACGCCCATCTCTCTGTCACCAATTTCGGCACCAATTTTCAGAAAATTTTGTAGAAGTGTAGGGCATGGGCCATGGATGAGCCCAGTGAATTTACAAAACCATACAAACTGGTCGAAGCTGGAAAAAAGGAGGGAAACATTGGTCATAATTTGTGGTTTGATAATATTGTGGAATGAGTAGAAAAGTGCGCTGTAGGCCTCAACAGAGGTCTGCTCATTCCTGTTCATAGTAATAAGTTCATTTTGTATGTGATAGTGTCTGAATCAGTACTGAGACATTTGACCATGTGCACACAGATCGAGGTTTGACACAAGGTGAATGGTGATCCTTGGCTGTTGTAACAGCACCTGTGCTTCTGTTAGATATGCCATCTCATTTCAACGCTGGTATTCAGACACTTGATGCCTGCTACAGACCTGTTCCCAAGCCCATCCATTTCTATAGTAAGTGGCTGGTTTCAGCCGTCCCTTTAGCAAAAACAATTAACTCAAATGCTCATTTGTCCTTTAAATATCTGTTAATCATAACCAGATGAGCAACTTAACAAAAAATGGTGTTTGATTTCTTTAGAAACAGGAGCTCTCTTGGATTAACATCATCTTAATTGCTGGGTGGAGTGCATTAGCAGGTGTCTGACACACACGGCTGTAAATCCAGGCATGCTGCTATCAGGTCAGACAGCGTTATCCCCCTAGGGCGTGCGCTCACACCACCTATCCCTTTGACTGTCAGAAAGTGCATTACCATTGCTCAAATGAAGGAGGACACTGTTCTTGTGGACACTTGACAGAAAAAGGTGTGAAAATGTGTTTGAACGTTAAAAGTCAAAAATACTGCATGTATCGACCATATTTGACAACACTGAATTTAGTGGTTTTACAGTGTTTTTTTTTTTTTTTCCCCCAATTTCTATTCCATGAGAATTAAAGTGAACTATGCAGAAAATGGAACCTCCTCAATACATGCACACTCTCCCATATCCTCCATCTGTGTTTTTCCACACTTCCTCTACCCCACCTTCCCTTTCCCAACCCTTTTTTCGCTCTCCACTGATATCTTCTCTACCCAGCTGGCCTCCCTGGAGGCAGACAGAACCCTTATGATGCACCACACTTGGCGTATATATCCTCTGGTTATCGAGCAGAGAGCAATGCAGGCTCTTCACATGATTGATGAGCAAATGGGATTTTAATTCAGTTACTCAGCCGTCACCCCGTGGCCATATCTGCATGTCAGCCTTCCTTATTTGGAAACCTTCTTTATTGGAAACAATGAGAGACCTGAAGAGAAATTTCTCAGCCAACTGGCATTTCTGTTTTGGGGATGATCTTTCAGATTGCTCAGTATTTTTTGGGGGGGAGGGGTTTGGCTCACTTGTACATAACAGAGTTTCAAATATGTTGTAATGCTTTTTTGAAGAAATTGTCTTTACTCCATGAATCATAACTAGACTCAGCTTTACTGCGCAGGGCATGACCATGTGAGCATTCAGACACGTTGCACCTAGTCTAACCAGATAACCAAGTAACATCAGACTGGTTGTTTCCAGGGACTTAATTAAATAGATTGTTGTGTTTTCCCACAGTGTAGATGCTTTGCTGCATGCTTTCTGCTCTACTGACATAACTTCGAAATGGTCACTCTGTTTTTCTACCTAAGCTATGCACATTCTTGCCTTATAGTGGGAAAAACTATGACCTTTAACATTTTTTTAACAACCGGCTTACCCCGAGCCATTTCCCTTCAGCATACGACCTTTGAGAGGTTATCTTCTCCATCACAACACTAACTTGCTCACATAAAAGTACTGAACGACATTCTCCTTAATACAATTTCAGGGAGATGACATTATTAATTCTGCTTCTTTTGGATCTTTGGGCAGCCTTTGATACTTTTAAAGCTCCAGCGCTTGATAGTTTTTTTGGCATCGTTGGGCAAAAAATCCATAATTATCTTTTCAGCATATTGTAATTGAAGTGGTCTGAGAGGCAACAAGAATTCTACCCTCTCCTGTGGACTGTGGATTTCCAGGCTGTAGAAAATCTAACCTGCAGACTTTGGCAAATCACAGGTGTTTACAGGCAGGAAGTGGGGTTAAATACGTGATTGACGGCTGTAATTACCGATCGCTGTTAAGATTTCTTCAGACGTGACCCTACTGCTCTATTCGGCGTCAGGTCATCTATAATTTATATTTAGTCCGTTGACTTGGATTGAGAGGAGAGAGCAGCAGAAGGAGCACCAGTTTCAGCTCCTGCAACTTAAACCATAAAATACACTTTAAGCGTTTTGCTGCATGATTTTTTTTTTCTTATCAAAAACCACTTCTGCTCTTTAAGTTCTGCTCTGCACAAACTTAAACATTTCCTCACTCACCTTATTTGGTATATGTCTGTGCAGATAACTTTTTTGGGGAATTTTGCTCTTACACTAAAATAATTCATAGCCATATTTCTTGTCAAGAAGCCATGTACCTATTTTGGATAACCCATAGGACAATTAACCAAAAGATTTTGTTGAAACTATTTTCTGCCGTACGTTCAAATACTGAAAAAGCGATAAAGAAGTTTCATCAAAAAAAGAAACCACTGTCTACCAAAGTGCTTTCTTTTGGAGAAACAGTTCTCATTAAAAGTTGTATTGAGTTTTACAATGCAGTGGGCTATTATAATTCACATTCACCTTCCGTCATGCTTGAAACTACATGTGGTTTTGTTAAACTGAAATGGTTTGAAACCCGTGTGGTCCATTTTGAGTCACCCCCCCTGGTATCTTAAGCTGTGTTTGTTTCAGTGCTCAATTAAACTGTTTTTAAAATAGTTTTTCTAGTTCACAGAGAAGCTGATATAACCCAGATTTAATATTTTCCCTTTAAGACAAACTGGATATTTTGGGATGGACATAACTAGTGTATTTTACAGTCCTTAATGGGCATCAACATGTTGGGTTGCCACATTGACCTCACCACATTTTTCCGAACACTAATGATCCGTTGCGATCTCTTTTGTCTGTTCTTTGTCTCGGTGTGTGAATATTTTCAAAGTCTTATGAGTGCGAGGATAAAGTAAAGCTTTACTGAGCTCAAAGCCTCAGAAGATATCCTTGCATTGCAGGCGCAGAGCCACAAAGCAGCTTTGTAAACTTGTGTATTTTTCAATAGGTTTCTTTTTAGAACGCTGTCTGACGTAGGTGCTGTAGGAGAGAAAAACAGTTAAGCTGTCATTTCTTCCCATCTACCTAAATAAATTATGGTTGTGTTTTTTTTTTTTTTTTTACTGTTTGTGTAGCATGTCTCATGTATTATTCTTTAACTCTGCTATTTTTTGAAGCCATGGGTAAAGGTGTTGTTGGACTGGGTTCAGTTAACCTGTAAGCCGTTCCTTTTGGTTTTTCGAACCCTGATTTAGTGGTGTACCTGAAACCTGAGCTAATCTGTTTCTTTCTTCCATTCTCAGGGTAAGATGGTGAAGGGAATGGGAGGAGCCATGGATTTGGTGGCTAGCGCTGGAACGAAGGTGGTGGTCACCATGGAGCATTCAGCTAAGGTTTGTAATTGTGGAAGTACACTCTCATTTTTATCTTTGGCATGCTTGGTCAGCTAACATTGCTTTTTACAAATTACCCCCAATTACTCATTCTCTTTCACAGGTATACCGCTTGTATTAAATTGGCAATTTTCTTTTCCTATGTTAGTACCTCCACGAGCAATCCTAGTATCCTCTTCCTGCAATAATGAGTGAGAGTGTTATGACTGATTAAGGATAATTCTGTTAATGGATTGCTTAATGGCTCTTTACCAGAGCACCATCTCACCCTGATGAGGTTCTACACACAAGCCATCTCCTGTTTGTTCATCTTCAGTTCATTTAAATCTAAATCTAGAATTGGACTTGCCATTTTGGGAAGAGCTGATTAGTGAGACTAGTGTAGCAGCTAGAGATGAACAACCCCACTGGGCTCCTGAGAATCGCAGTAAGCAATCCAACTGAATTGGCTTACTTTTGGAAAGTCCAGACTGATATGATGCAAGGGCAACGTAACATTCTGTATTCACAGAAGCATGCTGTTTTTTACTAATGGGTGCCTGTCTGGCGCCCAGCTATAGTCCAGATGGTGCAGCAGGTGAGCATAAATTTACTGCTCTGAAGCCTGTTTTCATTCATGATGGGGCAGGGAAAGGAAATGTGTGATGTATGATGGGTCCTTCTTAGGCAGCATCCAAGGCATTTGGATGTGTGCTTGTTCTTAAAGATGACTGGTGGGGAAATAGACACATAGATTATCTGATGTATATCCTCGGGATAATAGATGGGTACACACAACCAGCTGCATCCCTGGATATATTTCAGTTAAAGTTACATGCCAGAAAATGCTTGAAACACTGAAGTGACAGAACTGGCATAACTGAATAAATGACCTCTAGTTTTTTTTTTTTTTCTTTTCAGGGAGGAAAACACAAAATATTGGACAAATGCATCCTGCCTTTGACAGGGAAGCAGTGTGTGGATCGGATCATCACAGAAAAGGTATGTTTAAATGCTTGTTTGATTTGCATAATTATATTTTCAAAAAAGGCTTCTTCGAACAAAATTGAAATGACAGGAGGTGGAAGGAAGTGTGCATGTATGAATAATGGCTATTAGTCATAAAGTTGGGCTGCTTACTCATGGACACTACACTGACGTTGCCAGTAAGGCTACACTGAGACTGCAGGCAAAAGTGGCCCAAATCAGATTTTTTTTTTTTTTTTTTGCTTGCTCTTATGTGACTCATATCTGTTTTTTTCCCCCTAGCAGTGTCAAACAGCACAAATCACATGCAATGTGATCTTTTCAATTCTGTGTGTGTCCATATGTGGTTCTAAATCAGATGCAGATCAGATTTTTTGCAATGTCACCTCAGTCCAAACAGTCAAATCAGAACTCGTACAAATTTTACTTTCACTTTAGATCGACATTAGTCACAAATTCTGGCAGGTGTCGCTCGCTCTCTCTCTCTCTCTCTCTCTCTCTCTCTCTCTCTCTCTCTCTCGCTCTTCATTCTCGTCCTCGTTATCATCTGTTCACATATTTGCTGGCTTCCACTGCACATCAACTTATAAATTAAACTGTGAACACTGACGTCAGCAGCCTCCATGATTACTTCAGTACAACAGCGTGCCTCATGTTCTTCATGTGCATTCAGGTCAGTTCAGGACTGTTACCAGTTCACACTGGTATCTGATATTGTCCACATTAAAAAAAATAAAAAATTATGTGAACAGCCAAACAAAAACATCGGATGCAGCAGTAAATCCTAACTGAGCACTAAGGAACGTAGCCAATATCGCCTGTATATGCACAAGACTCCTGGCCTGGATGCAGTGAGATGAGAATATTGTGTAAGGGGTTTATTTAGCTCCACTGCACAGAAACATTTGTTGGGAGCATATTTGACAGAATATTGAGATGTAAGTGTCATGCTTGTGTTTAACTCATGCAGGTTAAACTTGAATGTTCTTAATAGTTTATTGTTACACAGTGCTGAAATATGGAAAGGGATTCTCAGTAACCAACATTTTAAGCAGAGCTAATTAGTATTGTGCAGATGGCAGGAGTGTTCAGTTATTGTACTTCCCTGTGGAGCTGTTTGTTTAACTGTTTCTACCTTCCCTCCTTAAAATAGATGTTTACACCTGCAGTTATTGAGAGTTTGCACTGTGGCTAAATCTGCAGTTCAGTATAGCATTTTTTACAGACTCTCCACAGCCATTTTGTGACCTTCATATTCCCCAGAAGGCTTATCCGTCTGAGTCTTTTTTTTTTTCTTTTTTTTAAATCCCAAGGTTTCCTCTGGCTTTACCAGTACTTTGCATTTGTGATTCTTTGGATAGGCTACCATGCGGATTCATTCTTTCATCTAGTGTCATCAGGACGGTGTTGACTCTTTGCATTGTGTTACAATTTCCCACCCTCCAGTCAGGAGTGACAAATATATTAATAAGTTTGCTTTGGCAGTTTTCTGAATATGTTGGCACGGGAGACCCACTGTGACAGTAAGTACAATCACACACAAGTCATACATGTTATATCTTTACCTCCCAGGTCTATTCTCTCACAGTCTTATACATACACGCAAACAAAAAACAGTCACACAGCAGACGATGATCCGACAGTGACATGGGTGGATGGAAATTACATCTATTGAATTAGGACTCATTTAGTCTGTTGATTTCAGTAAGGCGGCTGGTTATTGATCTTGTTATGTTTTTTTTAATTTTCCTGGTCGGGGTTGGGTTTCTCATTATTATGCATTTTGTTGATACTCCCATCCTGCCTCGTGGCCCACTTGTAATGTTGTTAGTTCTTATTCTGTGCGACGTGTCGGTCATATCTTCTATCTGTTGCTTTGTGTCTTGGGCACTCGACTGAAAAGTTTTCCAAGGGAAGTGAGCATTTAACCAATTCAAGGAAAGGACCTTGCAGAAGAACGAGTCGTCCGCCTTCAAAGTCAAAGTAGTCCAACACAAAGCTTCATTGAAATGGCTTTCAGCTGATTGGTAAATCAAATGAAGGGCAATTCAATAATGTTTTGATAAAATTATTGTCAATTTTTCACGTTGAACTAGAGGGATTATAAATAGTAAGTTCTAGTAAATAAATCAATGTTTTTCTCTCATGATAATCAGCGTTGACAGTCAGTTGACCTATAGTCTCCACTAACTCTGAGGTAACTTGTTAACCTGAATAAAGACACTTTTTTGTAACCTGACATAATCCTACTAAAACTGATTTGTTGTCCTACCTGGTAGCTTACACGGCGGAGGGAAAAGCAGTATTATTTTAGAATAACATTCCCCCGGGATAGTAAATCCAGTCAAATAGGATTTTAGTCACCAACAGTTCAGTTAAGGTTATTCTTAAACAATTCTAAGAATAGTCAAAGGTTTTAAGGTTTTTCTAAGGAATAAGTAAAAGGTCAAGATGAGTACACAAGAAAGAGGGCAGTTAGAGAGGAAGGAGGAAGCAGGACACATCAGATATGTATAAATGCTGTGGAGGAGGTAAAGAAGAGAAAGAGCCCAGAGAAAAGTTTCAGTAAATAGAAGAGTTTGGTGCCACTGGAGTTTTGTGTCCTCTCGCTCTCTGGTCAGTTCCCTCTAACCCTCTGGTAGTGACTGCTTTTGGAGCTCACTCACAGAAAACATGACCTGTCAGGGGCAAAGTCCGACAGTGGCTTTCTTTCCTCTTTTCCCCACTGTCTGTTCTTTTCTGCTCGGCTGGCTTTTGTTATGATTACACAACAATTCATAGGGAGCAGATTTCTGTCAACATTTATAAAGGTTAAAGCTTTTTTGGACGGCCCTGCTAGCAATAGCAGCACCTCCTCTGCTCGACCTTCCTCATTTCATCTCCCGCTGGTTTTTCTCCTTCTCTATCCATTAGTACTCTCTTCTCTTATTACATCCCCAGCCTTTTACTCTTTTCGCAACGACTTCAATACATACTTTCAACCATTCATGGCTTCTTTTCTTCTATCGCTCGACATATTTTCCGCTTATTCTCTCTGTCTTCCTCACCTCCCTTCAATCCACATTACTTTCTTCACTTTATCTTTCTAACATGGCGTCTGTTGGACTTACGTTTTCTCCTCTCCATTTGAACATCCACACTAAACCGGCCAAGGCCAACCCTACAACAAAACACGCTCCCTTTGAAAATGCCAGTGTGTCTTTGTATTTTGGACAGGGAAACGTGAGCTTTTCAAAGCTTCTGACACATGACTGTCATCGTGTCAGTCTCTCAGGCATTGCCAGAGTGCTTGTATTCAGCGGCAATGTTAAGAAACCGCCTTTTTGTCACCCCCTGCGCCCTCTGTGATTACTTATTTTGAAAATCAATATATCCAGCCTCGCAATAAAGATGTCGTCACAGACCAATCATTCTGTTTCTCTGTCAAACAACAGACATAGAGTATAGTGATTTGAAAAATGGTGTCAGTGCAGCCGTCCTGATATTACTCTCTGCCTGAGAATTGAGAGCATAGTCTTTACTTGGTCAGCTGTTAACTTGCAAGACGCTATAAATCATAGTTATATATTTGTGAGCTTCTGCTGTTATCAACAGGCGGCAAATTTGGAAAATGAGTCTGTAACAACATCCATGTTTCATCTTCAGCTTTGTTGAACGGCAGAACGAGGATCAGGAAGAGGAGAGAAAGAAACCTAAGCACTGTATCTAGACGTGTTTGTCTATTTGTTTAGGTTAGGGATTCACCGATTGTGAAATTCTGGGCCGATAACGATTTTTAATTTGGCCAATGCCAATAGATAATTCTTTTTCTTTTTTTTTTGCAGTTTTGGTTTAATTCTTATTTATCCCCCTTTTTTGTGCCAGGGAAACAGAGGAATTTTCTTCATAAAAGGCAGTTCATCACTCCATCTTTGAATGAGCTCACATTCAATTACGTATTAATAAAACAATCTATGGTACCACACAACAGATAAACATCGGTGAATTTCATCTGCGGTAGAAAATGGCGAACATCAGCCAGTACTGGTGCATCCCTAGTTGACATCCCACTAAACAAATTAAAATGAGGACAAAGACTTTTTCTTTTTTGATGGTGTAAAGTCAAGTGATTTCTTTTTATTTTCTGTGCTATGAGATTCCTAAGTGTAGTGATCAACAGAGGAAATGGTACAACCCTCTGCAGTACAAACCCAGTGGCATGTAGGGCCGGTAATAAACCTGCTAATGATTATCCTAAATTAGTTCTTTACTGCTTGCTAATTGCTTACTTTTTTCCAAAACGGAGCAGTAACCGAAGCCTTCAAAAACTGCCAAAAAATATAATTTTCCCTCCACACAGCCAAATGCTCAGCTGCTGACATACACAGTATATTTCCATCAACACTGCATTCTCGCTAGGTTGCAATGTCCACAAGCGATGGCAAGTGTTCTCTTAAATAGAGTTGCTATCTTTTGATTTAAAACCATGGGTGTTAGGGAACCTGTTGCCTCAGGCAGTGTCTCTGCTGCCGCACTATAAGGTTGGGCCTTTTTGACATCGTGCCGCCGTTTGCTTCATCTTAACCACCTTTCCCTGTTCTGCTCACAGCGTTGTTGTTGAATGATGCATTGTGATTGTTTTCGTGTTCATTGTATGTGCAGTGAGTAAATCACTTCACGAAGCTTGTGTTACTGCCTTGTATGTATGCCTCTTACTATTTCTCTTCTCAACAGAAACAGGGTTTACTCTTTTTAATAAAGTGAAAACCCGATTGCCCATTCATTCACGGATAAATCAGAACAACTCCTGAATTATTCAATTATCATAATAACCCTAAAAAAGTGTTACCTGTGGCATTTCAGTAATGACGGCGA
>JAPQRN010000027.1:24662096-24690999 GCA_037367275.1 Coranthus polyacanthus | reverse complement strand
GAACAACTCCTGAATTATTCAATTATCATAATAACCCTAAAAAAGTGTTACCTGTGGCATTTCAGTAATGACGGCGATGTCACTTGACAGCAGCATTATTCTAGCAACAAAAGTTCTTTAAGAATCCTTAAGGATCCGACACCACATAATTACCGTAATGCATTGGCTTTTGAAGCTTTTTGAAGCTTTTTTTTGTAAGAGGGTCAACATGTTTATTTTTAGGTCCATCTGCTGGACTCACATTTGTCTTACACATTAGGTCGTCTGGGCGATGATAGTTTATTATTGCTAGGACTTTTCAGCCCACATCTAGCCAAACAACACATGGGGGTAGACTGGCAGCTTTTTCGTGACTAACTCGTTTCAGTCTGTTTAATGATGGTAGTGGCTTTTGAAGCCTGTGAGAAAGGTGACTCACCAGATTTTTTTTTTTTTTTTTTGCAATAAAAAAGGCTAATTTGCAAAGTGACACGAGTAAAGTGTAAATTTCAGAAACTCGGTCAGGAAATCGTGTTGAAATTGACTTACCCAGATAGTTTTGTTTCTTGGGCTCACGGGGTTCTGTGCAGGTAGGGTCGGTTCACACTGACATTACAAAGCACCTGCTCTGCCTGCACGTCGTTGTTGCACCTGAGTAAGGTTACTGACCCCCACTGGCGAATTATGAAATCTATAATTTGTCTTTAATCACTAGAGGCCCTTGTCACAATTAGAGATGCTTGTCGGTGTCGGCGTTACCCATAGACCCCTCTTCATTGTGACATTCCATCTGTCTCGCTATGTTGGAGTGAGATATCTGCCTCCTGCCCTGTCAGTGTGTGTATGGCCCTAATGAGCTCAGAGTGCTGACAGGCTCTGCTTCCATGTAAGTGTGGTTTAGCCTGTCAGTCCCTGCTGAGAGAAGCAACAGGACCCAGCTAGATGGTGCCTGATCTGTCTTCATGCATTGTATGCATAAATAAGGATAATGATACCGTTCCTCTTCCAATTTTAATGGATGATTACATATGCTGTATATTGTGCTGCAGCTATATGATATGTGACTTCAGTCCTGCATTGTGAAGCTTCAGACTTTTGAAAAATAATAATCTCATCCCACTCCATTTGAAACATTTTTTTTTTTTTTATGCTTGCCATCATGCAGAAAATAGGTTGGTGCCTGAGATGAATTAAACGCTGTGTACATTACGAGTCATCATGGTAAAATGGCATTTCTTGTGTTTGGACTAATCGATTTGAGTAAAATGTAGTTTAAACTGCGTTTGTCCTCGTAAAGTATGGCCTGATTTCTCTGAAGAAACGTACTCTGATACACTCAAAAAAGAAAAAAAGTCCTCCAGAAGTAAAGTCAAAAAGAGAAGTTTTGAAATGAAAAAGTAAAAGGTTTTGCTTCTTGTTCCTGTCGGCTGGCGTGCCATACCGACCTAGCTCCAGCAGAGACACAGGTCATTTCTTCAACAAATCACGGTAAAAGTAGGAAATGACAAAGCACAGAAAATTACAGTGTTGCAAATCAGACATCATTTAAATAATGCACATTTAGTTCAAGTACGGAGAAAAAAAAAAGAACTTTTCGCAACTGGTTTCAAGAAATAAGACAGAATGACAGTCTGGACAGAGCACATTGTTTCGCTCTCTGTTGATGTTTTTACAGATTTCCATGTATTAATGTATCAGATTGATTTGCTTTGTCATTGCCGCTATAAAAAAAATAGCATTTCTTAGTTTTTCCTTCAAGAAATTGAAAATGTGGTAGATTGCCTTCCCTTATAAATGATACACACTGCTGTATTTAACCATGTTAAACAGTGGAATTGATGCATGATTTTCAACTGGTAACTAAAGAATCATCTAGAATCAATTATCCCGTCAATCAATGTTACTGTTACTGGAAAATCTTTTAAGGCCTTTTATTTTTAATGAACAGTGACCCTGCCACAGCAAACCGCAGCTCCATGTGCAGAACCAGAGCTTGATTTGTGGGGCAGGGCCTTGTAAATTATTCATCAATCATTCATTAGCTTCTATTACTTTTGACTTTATTTTTTTTTTTTAAACTTAACCAACTTGTTTATTTATTTTTTTTATTAATTTTTTTGTGCAATAATTGAATAAAAATGCTCACTAATTTGTCTGCTTCGTGCCCTCGCGGTCACCATCAAGAATCCTGAATGTGTCGCCAATAATTACTGCTATTTTGTAATTTATGGATGACACTGAAGTGGTACTCTGCCCATTTCCTCTTGTTCTGTTTGCTGCGGTGGGGGTTGCCATTACTTTCAGGTCACTTTTATAATTGAGGACCCCTCAAGTCCTTGTCCGTGACCCCAGCGACCGCACGTCATCGGGTTCAAACCCATTAAACACCCCATTCTTTCTGTGTCTTTGCTCCAGGCTGTGTTTGACGTGGATAAGACAAAAGGCCTGACTCTTATAGAAGTATGGGAGGGAATCACTCCTGACGATATCAAGGCATGCACTGGTACCGATTTTGAGGTGAGTGACAGCATTCGTATCCACTTCCTATATTTAAGGGCCGCGTCCATTAAACGTCTCCTTATGTTTTGTCTGTTATCTTCTAGGTGTCTCCAAACCTGAAGGCGATGCAGCAAATCTAGATGGGTTCGATATTAGAAGCATTTTTGGTTTGTGTCACTTCATTTCTCTGCGATAAACAGATGGTGGTTTGAAGCCTGAAACTGTTCAGATAAGCTTATAAAACACAAATGCTCAGTTCAGTCCCTGGTAATCGGCATACAAATATAGGACAGATTTGGTCATCACCAATCTTAACTAAATGGGATTCACTGGAGCCAGCACGTACGGTCACATTTTTCCGTGACCTGATGTGACCAACGATGAGAGAGCATCACCACCGATCCCATGAGTTATTAATTTTTTACTTACATTGGTGCAGTTATACCAAATAATCCATCTCTGTGTTCTTTGAGATGCAAACAACGTCTCTGCTACTACCAACAAAAAGGTTGCAATAACTTTGAAAATATTTTATCTTGTGAATCATAATTACTGTAAAATCTCATTGTTACTGTAATGGGGTGCAGGAAACCAAAATGTTAGGATTTAGATAACAAATTTGTGTGTAGGTCAAGTGATTCATCTTTCAGCACAGAAGGAAATGTTAATTCATGCTCTCCCAAGAAACAAGAAAATGTCCTTGGTTTATACAATGTAAGATCCTGTTTGAGGAAAAATAAAAGAGAGAAGACTTAAGTCTGACTGAAACATGTTTGTAATAATGACTTCAGACACATCGTATGTTGGCTGATGAATTTGTGCATCTTTTTCATATTTGGTTAGCAAACCATATATTGTAGAAAACATAAAGCCTTAACATTTTACCCAGACATTTGCCGTCTCCCTCCCTTTGTACATAAAACACAATACAACCCTCTGTGCCGTATTGAACTGGAATTGTGTTTCTGACTCACTTTGAAACATCATGATTAAAAACTATATTTAAAAAAGAAAACTGTTTTGCATATTCAGATAATTCAGCTCATCTACCTACAAAATGATTGAAAGCAAATGACTACTTTGAGAATGATGGCTTCTGACACGCTACAGGTTAGTGGTTTCTATATATGGAAGCTGGTCTTACATTGACATTCTTGATGTGATTTCTCCACTCAACTAGAAAGGCGCTGCTATTACCTTAGGGTTGTTACATAACTGGCGAATTCCGCCGGTGGGCTTTTGGTCACAAGAAGATCAACTAGGTTGGATCATCAAGCAGAAAAATGGAAGAAAGTGACAGGGGCTGTTACCACCGGCTGTTGATGTTAATCCAGCACATGCCCTTATGAGTCAAACCAGAGTGGTACCCTATAAGCCTACATATTTTTAACCTATTTCTCAGAGTGCTACTGGAACACTGTGTGGAAGGGATTTCAGGAACATGACTTGGTTTGACCATGTTTGAGCATGAGCACTACATGAACTTTTGTTTTGTTGCTGCAAACAAAAATCATTAAAACATGAGTCACTGCACTTTGCTTTCAACAGCTGTTGATTTAGGATTGTAAGATGATGTCTGACAGATCAAGCGCCACTAAACCGCATCGCATCAACAGATATTTACACAGTGGCTACAGTATTTTAAACACTCAGGTTGGAGGCACGCTACCTGGAATAGCGATTTGGTTATTTTAACACATAATGTATCAGTTTTCAGCAAATGTTCCCAGGTCAGGCAGGTGTATTCCCCACTGTTATAAAATGCGCACCACTACTGCTGTTTAGAAAAATGATGACAATAAGGGCATTTACAAAAAGAGTCGCCTCTCCATACACACCTACCACTCCTCCACATTATCCAGAGTAAGCACGCTGCACCAAATCCAGAACCAAAGAGAAAAATAAACAAACAGAAGGGTCAACAGGGTCAAGCGTCAAGGGTAGAGTTGGAATTTGTGATGTTTGGGTATTATGAGCGTATGTTAGATAGAGTCTCATGGAACCGCTGACTGAAAAACGTAGCGTTTCCAGTGTGAGGCAGGACATTATACTTAGAAGCCACTGACTAAGTGCGGGCAGGGTCCTTCCATTTGCGTAAGACTGTGCTAAGAGAAAAGCACCGTTAACCATGCAACGACGTTCAGCAGCTTTATTTAATTTTTTCTAATATTCACAGTGGCTCTGGGTTTGGCATGTGTGTTCTTTGGAAAATGTATGCAGTTATTTCAATTTGAATGAGATATTTAAATCTCAAGGATTTCATTGTTCTGCTGTGTTTTACCCCAGTTGAGGATGTTTTTTTTTTTAATTTTTGATTTTAACTGCTGGTTTGATTGGCCTTCTGAGTGCACTGAGACTCTTGGCTATTTATTTCACCAGTTTAATGACAGTTTTTTCCCCCTGTGCTGATACTTACTGGATGACACATCGCACTAGTAGTGAAGATAAACTATATCTTAATAGTCCGTGCTGTCACCCTGGCAAAGCTTATGAATGCGTTTAGGGACGGCAGTGAATTGATCCAATAGATCTTATGAATCCACAGTGGTTTAATATGATCAACCCAACCCGTGTCACTCCTGATCAAGTATGGATGCAGCATTAGAGACAATCACGTAAATGGGGAAAGAAAATAGCTTGGCGTAACAGTTATCTAGTTTACCACTGACATGGGCAACGCCTGAATGCAGGCTTGAACCATTTCAATTGAATAACACTTTAATGTTTAAATACCATGATGCCTATTTTCAAATGAAGTTGGTGGTTGTCTCAGTTTTTATCATGTTGGAAATATGTCAGTTATTCATTGTTACTGCCATGTCAATGAATCACTGCCATGGCTTCCAGTCTTTCAAGTGCACAGTCTCCAACCAGCTATTAGGTTAACTGAGAAATAGATTTCAACCCTAATATTACTAACTAGCTGACCTTCTTTTCCGCCATTACAAAAAGTCCAAAAAAAAAACAAACAATGTGACGACATCTAACTGCGCAAAACCTCTCAGTGACTGTAATTTATTTTAATACGCTAATTAATATTTGTTTTTTAGGAATATTTTTAAAGTGCCCCAAAGTCACAAAATATTCCTTCCTCAGTTCATTTTCATTATAATTAGGGAGACAATTCCCTACACCCATCACACTGTCACAGAACAAGTGGGCGTTTTTCTGACCACAGCATAAGCTCACATGACGAGAAAGCAACTGGGATTTAGGTTGCCTTGTTTTGTGTAATGATAATCCAATCGAATTATTGACAACAATAATCAATCAGGCTATTGGTAATACCACTGTAATGCTGAAACCTTTTCCGTGGTATATTGCGTATTATTGGATAGTGAAGAGTCATGCTACCGAATGATGCCATATTTGGATCCGTCCATGCGCATTTTCATAACCATGCTCCCCGCCGATGTGTTCCGCTCAGGGGGGGGGGGGGGTGGACTCTTGGTCGCGCTGGTGTGTGTGCGAGAGCGAGCCAGAGACAGTGGGTATGGATGTTTGAGAGAGAGAGAAAGAGAGAGAGACTGAGATTGTGGAGAGGGAGATAGAGCGCGCACTCCAGGTTAGCGCAGGCACCGTCCGAGAGAACGGAGCGTTGTGCACGGCGGCAGCATGGCTTCGTCTCACGGGAGAAGCGACCTGCGGTTCGCAGACTGGATGGCAAGTTTACCGCAGAGCATGCACACTATCCCGCTCACCAACCTGGCTATTCCTGGTACGTGTTTGCATTGTTCCAGTGTAATCAGGGGAGGAAGATGTCCACCTCCTTAATCCGCGCGGATTGCATGTGCATGTGTATCGTCCTATATACATAATTGATTTGACGATGACTTAAACGTTCGGAATGTAATTTTTGTCGCGCCTACTGTGTTTCGCAAACTTTGTTGTTACACTTTGCGCCCACTGCAACTCTTACGTTATAAAACGGGCATTTTAGTGTCATTGGTCCTCGTTAGAACAAAGGGTACGACCTGTTGCGCAACGTGCCATGTATTTTTGAACTGTCCAGCTTCTTCGTGTCATGGTCCGCTGTGTAATAATAAATAAACCAGATGCTGTATGTATTCTTCACCTTCAAATGACGACAAGTCCAGAGCTGGAAATGACAGTCAGAGTTCCTGAATAGACTGAGCCATGCTGCTCTGGACTTTTGGCGCTTGTATTGGGGTGGTGGCCACAAAGGAGAAGAGACTGCCAGTGGGATGGGTTTAGGCTTTGCAACCAGATGATAGCAGCGTTTCCCATAGAAAATTAGCTGTTGAACCATTGTAACCAATCAGTGAGCAGGTTTCCTTAAACTCCATTCAAATTGGAAATGGTTGTAAAGCCTACCACTGATCTGACTGATGGAATGGCTTATTAGCAGCCAGTTAATACCAAGCCTGCTGCCTAGTGATTATCACACCTCCACGCAGAGCTCTTTCATTCTTCATTTTCTTTTTATTTCCAATCATTTGTACTGTGCCCTCTCTGTTGGCCTCTGTCTCTCCCTGTCTGTCTCTATTGTCTTCCTTCTGTCTACACTGTCTGTCTCTATTGTCTTCCTTCTGTCTACACCCATCTTGCTGTTGAACTGCAGATACGAAGTGCGTTCAAAGCGTTTCAGTTTTCAGGTTTTGTGTATGGTGTTCAGTAAGGCGTGGCGTGGTACCATTGCTGACCTTTGAGAATGCCGAGAATGCCAAAGACACATGCAGGTCAAGATTCATCCAAATACAGTCTGTGCATCAAAGACAAAGACGGCGTGGCATGTATTACATCACCCTTGTAATTTCGCTGAATCACATTATATGTGCTGTGTTACAACACAGTTGATGCAAACCAAGACAGCACTGAAACATGCTCTGTCCCATTTAATTAGGCATCATTACTGCTTATTGGTCCTGCAGCCTGCAGCTTAGTTGCTCCCATTTTCTCCTCCATTTGGAAACAGATTCCAAAACACTTCGTTGTGTTTTTGAGTACAAATTGGACAATAAAATCCCTAATTCACAGGATTTGATAAGATGTTATTTAAAAACATCCATATGGTCGTATTTTGGAAATATGCCTGATTTCTGATTTCACTAGTCTGCCTCTCATTCTTTGCCTCATCTTAGAAGACAGCATTACAGGCCTTTGTTACAGGAGTAAAACTGGGACAAGAAACAAACGAAAACAGTTGTTTCATTTTCTACACGAGTTTCAGTCCTGTTCATGGCTGGATGAATATTATGCACATGATGTCAAATTCCTGCTGTACAATACTAAGAATGTAACTACCGTTGCCTGCAACTCAGTGGTTCTATTGTTTTAGAGAAAAAATTGGCAAAAGTAGTTTGACTAGTTTGCTAAACAGTGCCCACTGTGTATTTGCTGTCAGCATTACGCAGCTGTACTCATTAATATACATAATCTTTCTGTATGATTGGCAGTGAATTTATTTTAATGTTTGATGGTGGAAGACTTAATTAGCATCTGATTTTTGTTTTAATGTCACCTGTTGTCATGTTTCAAGCTGGTGTGTCAGCTACATTTGAAGAAATACTGTATATGACTATACACAAAACACATCATAGATTATTAATGTTGCACTGGTGACAGTAGCAACATCTGCTGCTCCTGACACAAAGGATCTATGTATCTACCTGCCATATGTGGCGTCTGTTACCTTTGACGTACGATCTACTTTGCCAGATTTGAAATGTCATAGAATTGGATGTGTATGCTTATCATAGACTTTCAGTGCTGCAGCTGAAGAAAACATACAAGGGTTAGTCAGTTTGTCATTTTGTTATTGTGTTGCTTCTCTAACCAAGGTGGGAAATTAAAACTGATTTTAAAACCACAGCCTCATGAAGGTTAGACGGTTAATAGATCAAAAGCTCCCACCACGTTACATTATGGTGACTGAGGCGGGAGCTTTGTGGTGGCCATAATGGTGAACTGAAAAGATCCCTATATGTATATACAGTACCTGTACCATATATAAAATGCCCTTTACTGTTGGCAGGAATTGGAAACCAATTTCTCTTAGAGGGAATTCAGTGAAATGTGAAGTGTCAAATGACAAGTTACAGTTTTTAAATGACTTAAAAGGATACCAAAAAGCAAAGCATAATGGGACCATCTAAATCATATTCATGGGATTTAAACAACCAGATAGTCGGAAAACATTTGTTTAGAAAAAAAGAACAGAAAATTCTTTCACTTTAGATTTTCAGTCAGAGTTTGGAAAGGAGAGGTGATACGTTTGATTAAAGGGGGTCCAAGGGTAAAATATCAGAGATCAAAAAAAGTGGTGCCAAGAGTGCATAGAGTCTTTTCAAAACAAGGCTTGTACCTGGAAAATTGTATTTTCTCTTTTTAAGGTGCTTCACATTTTGAAGAAACTGCAGGACAAAGTTGACTCACTCTCACAGACAGACAGTAATCAATATGCAAAGAGATAAAGGCATGTAAAACAGTCTCTGTGTCCCTGGAAAGATTAAGTGTTTCTATTTTCTAAATAGTGTTGAGGTGGGAAAAACCAACCATTTGCGACAAAGTGGTTAGTTACACAGTTGGAATTAGATAGCCAAATGTGTGATTATCTCCCTTACTCTTGTTTAAAAGAAGGTACAAATGAAGAGAAAGAAATTAAAGCTGTTCAAACTATCGAAAGCAATTGGCCGAAGTGAAAGTGTTGTTACATTTTCTGAAAACAGAATCCAGTCGAAGCATTTAATGAAAATAAAAACTGAGCCTTATCCTTCCCCTTAGAAGACAGGTCTAGGTCCTTAACTGATATCTCTTGGGAGGTGAACTCTGTAAACCCTCTGTGGTCGTTTGAAATGGTCCGAGAGAAGAGAATGGTTGTTTGTCAGAAGAAGTGAAGAGGTCCAAACAAATTAAAATGTCATTATAATAATAGCAATACATTGCTTGTCACCCTGAGGAGAGCTGACTAAATGAATGCTGAAACCTGACAAGAATTTGTCCAGAAAACTTAGAGAAGCTGTGAAAATACATGTTTTTTTATATGCCGGGTTATTGATTAGAGTTAGGTTTAATATGATGAGGGAAGCACAGGGCATATACTTATCGTCCCTAAGTTTTCATGTTTGCAGTTACGGAGTTTTAAAGAGTTGTTCTGTGGCACAGAACAGCTAAGGAAATCAGTGTAGTTGTATCATTCCTTAATATATACCGTCAAGCGCACTTTCATGATCTCCACCCTGCCAGTTAGTTTCCTTTTGTTTGTTAGTTAGGAACATGGATGCTCTCAGACGTGACTCAGCTCTCCGTGCCACTTTGGCCACGCATGATGTCGGCCCATCATGTCAAAGTCCGATGTCCTGCACCAGTTCTGCACTGATTGGAGAAAGTGTGAAAAGAGGAGCAGGACAGGAAACAAAGAGGGAGTGGTTGCCGATTAAAGATGGTGGCCATTAAGTGAAGGGAAGGAGGGAAAGAGGGAGGGAGTGGTAAGCATTTTCCCTTCCAAGCTGGTGGTTTGTTTTTCTGTGGCTATTGTTAGATCTTCTGGTTGAATGCTGCAGGCTGCCTGGCTGTGTGTCCGTCTGACTGAGTTGGTTAGCAAAGGTGGTTTGACAGAGATACTGAAAATCTGTCTCTCTGTGGTTGTGTCACCATGAAACAAGCTTTACTGGGGGAAGAGGATGACCATCAAAATACCACTTCCATTGTAATTAAATTGGATTTTCAGTGTCATTGGATTAGGGTTTGGATCATGATTTCAAGTTTGTCACAAGCATGTGCTCATCCTCAGTCTACATGTATGTGTGAAAAGCGTGTTACTATTTCAATGATCATTAAACAAATAGTCATTATATTATCATTATTGTGACTATTAAAGCTGCAAATACATATAGTACTGACAATTATTATATTATTATTATTTTTATGCATGCACTTGCCTATAGTAAAAAAAATACTCTTCTTACATGTTATCTAATGTCGGTCTTGATTAAAGTTTTGATGCTAGGTTGTAACTAAGGATGTATTTGTAACCAGAATAAGAAATATTCTTTATTCAGAGAAGGCAACATAATTGGATGGTATAATTGACTTTACCTTTGAGATAATAAAGTCCACTTTTTATTATCCCCATAGGGAAATTCAACCTCTGCATTTAACCCATTCAAGTGCACACATGGAGCAGTAGCTGCCACTGAAGGCCCCTGGGGACCAACTCCAAATCTAAACCACTACTTTGGTCAAGGGCACTGACAGGAGAATTAACCTAGCATACATGTTTTTGATGGCGGGGGAAACCGGAGTACCCGGAGGAAACCCACGTGGCGCAATGCCCACATAAAGTGTGAGATTTGCATGACAGTGCTCAAGGGAGCCTTACTTAACTCCTCCAATTTGTGACTGTGAGAGCTCAAGGCTTTACCAGAGGTAAGAAATGAGTAGCATACCTTAGGGCAGGGTTGAAGAGTGAAGACAATTGTATTAAGTTAAGATTGCCTCGCAGGCAATTAAAAACAAATCCATTGCTTAAGAGACATCCTCGGGGTAGAGGAAAAGGCCGTCCCAGGACTTTTAGCTGTAAATCTGTCCATCAGTCCCTTGACTACATCATTCTGCTGCCACTTAAGCCCTTTAACAAGGAGGACGAATGGTATCAGATGGGTAAACACTGGTTGTTCAGTGAAATGTTTGGCGGGTAGGAAATTTGGCTGCTGAAAGCCAGTGAAAAACAGGGATTGTAAGAATCAAAACAAACACCCAAAGAGAAAATAGACTGATGGAGAAAGACAGACGGAGAAAATATCACTCTTGGAGGAATGAAAAGTGGGTGGGTGGAATGGCACACCTATTTTCTGTACGTCCTCACCATTAACCAGAAGTCACCGTGTTTGGTGAGTTGCACTTTCTGTTATTTGTCGTTTATGACTTAAGACAGTGACTTGGACAGATATTTATTTAAACCAAACGTCCCATTTGGCCCAAATGTTTCGTGCAAACTTTTCAATTTTATAGATTGCTTAAGGAAATCCTTTATCAGAATATCTTAACCAGCAAATCAGCAGAAATGGATATGTATAGAACTCTCTACAGGCTGCTTTTGCCTCACCACTGGCAGTTAATTGAGTTTCACGCAGGAGGACATTTATCTTGATTCTAATAGTCAAATAATTCAACCTCACTGGAAACGTGTGTGATTCGTGTGCACTGCCACTCGAACAAGATGGAAACAAGTAGCAAGGCACGAAGAAAAGAGAGAAAGAATCAAATTGAGCAAGGGCTTTAAGAATAGACAGCTGCAGAAAATAGATGGAAAAAGTAACGTACTATGAAATCATATAGGAAAATTCATGCATGTCAAAGGCAAGAGCCTGTAGAGGAGCAGAGTGGATGAGGAGTCTGGAGATCGTATCTATGTTTTGGTATTATTTAGCTCCTCTCCTTTCCTTTCCTTCTGAAAAAGAGTAGAAACCGCCAGTGGTTCTCTCTGAATGACCTGCTCTCATTCAGTCCGAACGATAATGTTAATGTTAATAATGTTAATTCTCAAAGGTAACAGACGCCAACCATCACGGTCATCATACTTGTTGACATCATTATCATCATCATTGCCATCGCCACCATCACTGAATTGTTGTGTTATCCGTGTCTCGGCTTTTTCCAGCCCTTTTCTGACTTTTGCCTTCTGGCTCATTCTTTCCTTCCAGTCTCTTCTCATCTTCTCGTCAGAACCTACATTCTTCACGGTTATGTAGCTGATGAGAGGGAAGAAGAGTTTCCAAAGTTTCTGAAGAGTTTGAGCTTAAGAAAATGCTGTGCTATTCAGCTGATGCAGCAGCCTCTTTGACATTAAATTCAATGTCAGTGACTCATAAAAGGGAAACGCTGACATTCATTGTATTACTCTTGGATTTTGTTATTGCATCCGCGCGTCTCTCCATCCACACGCTGTATTTTCACATCTATCAAAGACAAAGCCATCAACAAACAAGACGGTTGACAATTTAGATACTATTTGCAATAAGCAAGTCATTTCATATCAATCCAGGAGGTATTTTGTGATAATTTTGTGATTTGCCTGTTCAATTGATTTTGTTTATTTACCAGACACGTTTCATTTTCATCCAAGTTCAATTACCGGTCTGTGTCAACACTGTCAACACACCTTGTCCACAGTTCAGAGAATTAAGAGCGTAGATAAAAACCTTCGCATTGAATTTAATCAGACAAATGAATATGTAATTTAGTTCCTGTGGTGTCTGAAAGGTTCAAAAGGAGAAATATCTCATTTTTGAGGTACTTTTTTGCTTTAAAATTGAAAATTGCAGTATTTCATTTCATAGACTGGAATTTTCTCACTCTTTATACATGTCCTTGAGAGATGTTGCATAGCTCTGACATCTCGAACATGATTTCACAACACCATTCAGACAGTAATTAATGATGTTCAGAAATCAGGTAGTGAAGCTTGATGGTATTGAACTGCATTGCCTTCCTCTCCAGAAAACTCTTCTGCAGCTTCTTCTGACAGATGTTCTGCACACTTTGCAAAAATATTTAGCCCTTTAGGGTTCACACTGATTCTATTTTCCTGTGAGATTGTTTCTCTCTGCAGTGTAGGCTTTTTGCATAAATATTTAAGGTGTTACAAGTAAAGATGCACAAACAAGCTTTATTACTAGAGTTTGCCTTAGGTATAAAGCTTTCATTATAACTTGACATCATCATATGTCTGCTGCCAGATCATAAGGGACAGTTATTTATTATACGAGATGCAGTTCTTTTCCTACCTACATATCATAAAACTATATAAAACCGTACTATAAATATTTAAAGAACATCCTTATGAGCTTTGCAGGCATAGAAATATTTCAGGTTTATGGCATAAAATTAAGCTATGACTCCTATTACAAACGATGGCATTGTCTGACATTTTATAGACCAAGAGAAAAAACAGTTAAAGCTGCATCAAAAATTCCATAATTACCTTTCAGCATATTGTAATTCAAGTGGTCTGACAGGAAACAAGAATTCTTCTTCCCCCCTTCTCTGTACTCTTTGGCTGTAGAAATTCTGCGGGAGGCTTTGGCCTCTCATAGGTGTTTTCATAGAGGTACAGGGGATATTGGCAGCTGTAATTACTCATCACTGTTAAGCTTCCATCAGATGCTTTTTCTGCTCTGTGGCTCGACACCATAGACTGTATATAAGAAGTGGATGGAGGTCATAACGTCAACCATTGGTTTTAGGACTGCTGTTTGAAGCCAGTCATGACCATCACTGTATTTGGACAAAGGGGCAGAGCCGTCTGCAAGAGGTCATGGGTGAGCTAATGCTGAAAGCTAGCTTACTGGCTTTGTAAAACAGTACGGTCTTGTTAGTGTAACTGTAACTACAGTCGAGCTGTCTGTCAGGAAAATATGTTTAATAAACAGGAGCTCAGAAAGTCTGATTCGGCAGGCGAGCGAGTTGTATGATGAGCTGCAGAAATCAAAGCTTTCTATTCACCCTAAAATCTTATAAAAGGAGTAATAATTTAAAGAAGGACCACAAGAACACTTGTTAGAGGAGCCAAATTAAACAAATGAGACCAGAATGACAACTGGAAAAAAAAGTATTGGCTTAGTATTTTTAGAGAAATGTTCAGTGTGAGTCCATAGGAGCCAGTGTTGCCAGACGGATGATAATTATTATATTTGTACGATCATTTTGTACGATGTGAGATCAATAATGGCAAAAAATACCAAATGTGCAATAATTTGATTACTTTGTGACACTTACTGTTAGTGGTTTTAATCAGTCTAGGTTATCTCATTTTAATTATTTTACCAACATAATCAGGATTGTCCTTAAACACATATCTCTTCTCACGTGACATCTTTCCAACCGATCATGCTTATTGTGATGATGAACTCAACTCACGAGCACAGCTGTCCTTTACTGATATTGTCTTTACTTATCAGAAATATAAGGTGTGTTAAATTGACTACAGTAACTTAGGGGACAGTACTATACTTACCCAGAGCAAACCTCTTGGTTATGACTTGTGTACGGTAATTTTTTTAAGCCCCTGGTGTGATACTTCAACATTTTCCATCTGGCATCGCTGATGGCAGCCAGGGCTTTTTGGAGCCAGCGATCACCGGCCGTCAGCTGTGTTACACTTTAAAATTCTTCTGCTGGCTTCATTTCGCATCCAAGGTCTTTGTCCCTTGCTTGACACAGATGCTTCACTTTTCCATTAATGGTGTGAAACATCCACATGTGTACATGTATACATATTTAATCTTTTGATTTGGACAGAGAGGAGAGAGCTGCAGAAGCAAATTCAGGCATTTTCCCCCCTGATTTCCACCCCTGCAACTTTAATAGAAATAATCATTGTTCGATTAAATTATGATGAACAGAATGTTTGTGTATTTTTGTTGCATAACCCTCAGAAGTGCAGAGGAAATATTCTCTGTGACCATAGCAGACGCAGCTGTTGTGACTGGTTAAGGTCATAGTCTGTTACGCTGTGACCCTGATGATACAGTTCAGCCTGTGGTGATGCTGTTTTCTACCCTGCCCCAGGATTCAGCTGTCTACCTTGCTTATGGTCATTCTCTGGGCCGACTGCAAAGACCGGGTCAGAGAATATAGATAGCTGAAGGTCATTGCAGGCCCTGTGCCCATATGTGCATTGGGATTGAGAGAGAATGAGGGAATATTGACGCGAGGAAGGACACGATACCAGAATAACAGCCAGCCTAATCTGCATAATACATACAAACCCATCTATCCCTTTTCACTTTCAATAAGGTAAACACTGACACGACCAAACAAATACATCATTATTCAATCGCTTCTTTGACAATGAGTTCAATGTTACTTACAAATGGCATGATTGTACAAGGCTTCTCTTTTTTTCATTTACATTAGCGAAAGAATACAACTCGGATGTGCCTTATCAAGTATGAAAATGCAAAGCAGATCGAAACATACAACACTCTTACTATGTAAATAATAGACATTCATCGGTTTTCTATTTCCAGTTCATATTTTATCAGATGAGATTTTATACACCCATCTCTTCTGTTGACACAAAAACAGTGACAGGGAATGGAAATATGCTTGTGATGCTCAAGGCACTGAAAAATAAGTTCTCACAGATTTAACTGCATTTTTTCCCCCCAGAAACAATGTTCCAGTTGTTGCAGTGGAATCCCTAGAAGTCAATCTAATCTTTTATTAGAACTGCTTTCTAGTAAAGAAAGAGATCTACCAATATCCATAATTCAGTAAGATAGTACTGAGTTCCACATGGTATGCTCAGGATTTTCATGCAGGTCATCATGTTTTTAGGTTGTATTTTTCATTGCAGGCAAGAGTTAAGCAACCTTATCTTAGAGGTCTATATGTCTATCTAAGGTATATCTGAAATGATACGTGTGGAAGAACCTATTAAAAACAAAAACAGCTTTTCTGAGAGAGAAAGTTTTCAAAGTCTGAAATGTAAATTGACTCAAGAGAACTGGACTGCTGCAGCCGATTTGGAAGCATATCATTTCTGGAAGAGGATAATGATTATACTACTGCAGGATATATTTCTTAGAGAAAGATAACCTGAGCTCAAAAAAGGTTGGAAGCTTAAAAAAAATGAACAGGTGAGTTAGATTTTGAGCTGAGAATATTTTTAGCCAAGTTGCTGTTTTCAAGGTGCATAACTTTAAGATAAGATCGAGAAAACCTACTTAATCATTAATCATATACTGCAGAGAAAAGCGCAGGCAAACAATAAATCGTGGCATATAAAACACAGAAACCTCAAAAGACAAAAGAAAGAGAAAATAGATCGTAGAAAAAGTAAAAAAAAAATATAACAATAAATACAGCATTGTTTTTTCCTCTGGTTTGCATCTCCCTGAGAAATGTGATGACTGAACAATACCAGTGTCTGTGTGAACAAACTTGCTTCTTTTGAAGTTGTCGAGTTCATGACTTACGACCGCAGATGCTGTTATTCCGATAGTCGGCTCTGTTGCCATGGTAACAGGCTGTTTTCAACGCTGACCCCACTCTTACATCGGTGTCCCGTCACAGAAATAAAACATGCAGTGGGCAATTCCTCACACAGACTTATGTTTGTATCCTCTGCAGGTTCCCATGATTCCTTTAGTTTCTACATTGACGAGGCATCTCCTGTGGGCCCTGAGCAGCCGGAGACAGTGCAGAACTTTGTTTCTGTTTTTGGCACTGTGGCTAAGAAGTTAATGAGGAAGTGGTTAGCTACACAGACTATGAACTTCACCAGCCAACTGGAGGCTGGGATCCGCTTCTTTGACCTACGCATCTCTACCAAGCCCCGCGACCCTGACAACGAGCTGTTCTTCGCCCACGGACTCTTCAGCGCCACAGTCAGTACTGAGTGTTTTTTTTTTTTTTTGATGAATATTTAGCAGTAGTTATGGTTGCTTAGTGAGGTTATGTGTGTCTGTAACATTTGTATTTATGTGCTATTCCAGACTGAAAGTGTGATTTCTTTTTTTTTTTTTTAAATGCATCACAGCTTTATATCATTAAGCCATTAAAGAAATAATTCCCGCGTGTAATATAATGTTCATGTTTGTGTGTTTGAAGGTCAGGGAAGGACTAGAGCAGATCAGTAGTTTCCTGTCAGCTCATGCCAGAGAAGTGGTGTTCCTGGACTTCAATCACTTCTATGGCGTGCAAAACCTGCACCATGAAAAACTGGTGGCCATGTTAAAGGAGGTGTTTGGGGAGAAACTCTGCCCTGTCGTCTTTGCCCAGGAGGTACTGTGAAACACATAACAACAGGGGGTCGGATTAAAAGCAATGAATGACATGGCATAATAGACATGGTAGAGGCTGGCCTAAAACATTTGTTTCAGATGCTTCTTTCACCATAGCAACTCATGACTGAAAATAATCACATATTTTGTTTCTTATGTTCAAAGGCTTTTGATAATTATTGCCTTTTTCAGCCCTGCACAACACTGAATTCCATGTTTTGATCACTTGAAGATGCAGAATAATGGTTATCACATCCCTAATCATAGTTCATTTGTTGGCATAAAGTATGCAGTACAAAAGACCTCTACCCTTCTCATATTACTCACATGCTGTCTGCCTGCTTTCTGCTTTCTTACCTTTAACTACCCTGACTTATACCAGACAGAAAAAAAAGCAATACCAATCAACCTTAAAATTCATCAACCATTCACCATTCAGCTCCCACACCACAAGCAACACTTTAGGATCATAATTTCCTGTCGGGTGTTGCTGCTGCTTGGGGGAGTGCTGGAGTGGGGATGAAGTGCCGAAAAGAGAAAAAGACCAATAATGACTAGTGGATACTAGGAATATAACAAACTGTGCCTCAGCACTGTTGGGGCATGCGGGGTGGTGTATTTTAAGGCTAATGACACGTATTCTTCACTGTACAAGTGTTATACTCCCTTCACGGCCGTCCCACTTTCCTCAATTTATTTGTCTAGTAGTACTCCTCTGTTTGCTTGTAAGCATCAATCTACTTCACCAGAGAGTTAATTTACAGCTACCGTGTCATTAAAGAAATCATTTCATGAAGGAGAATTTACAGAATGGTAAAATAACTACCTTTCTGCACAACATCTTGATAATTTCATTTATCATCATTTGGCACAAAGGCTTTCGTCAGCAATTTTAAGTCCGAGTGTCAGGTGTTTTTTACGCTTAAAGGTTCAGTGTGTAAGATCTTGGCAGGACGAAGGGGGATCTAATTGCAGACATGGATTATAGTACTCATAACTATGTTTTCATTAGTGTATAATCATCTGAACATTTTTTTTGTGTTTTTGTAGAGTGAGCTGTTTATATCTACAGTCCGCCATTTTGCGCCACCATGTTTCTACAGTAGCTCAGACTTCCTCTTCTCCTGTTTTTTATGTTTTATAGTGGGTGGCATCTGGCTTCAAGGTGCATTACCATCACCGACTATGTTTAATTAGGAACCAGAGTTAATATCCCCTTAAGAAAAACACTGGCTCTAAGTTTTTCGTGTTTTTAGATGATTGAAATGCACAAGTTCACCACTAGATGCCACTAGATATTACACACTGACCCTTCAAAACAGAAAACACACATTACATTGTATGTACATTGTTAAGTCCACATTCCTTGTATCGATATTTTTCTGTAATGTTCTGCTGTGTAATTCGGTTTATTTTATTTTCTGTGTATCTTTACATTTTTTGTATCTTGTGTTTTGTTTTTCCCTGACCCGAACACACACCTCTCTCCCTCCCTAGGTGACTCTGCAGTATCTATGGGAGAAAGAGTACCAGGTGTTGGTGTTCTATCATCACCCCATGGCCCTGGAGGTGCCATTCCTGTGGCCAGGACAGATGATGCCTTCTCCCTGGGCCAACACCACTGACCCAGAGAAGCTGGTTCAGTTTCTCCAGGCTTCTGTCACTGACCGCAGGTCAGCTTCTGCACTCATGTCACTGTGGACATTCAGTGCCCGTTATGAGACGTGACACAAAATACAACGAAATCTCTAGACCTTGTCACATCATCCTTGCAAGTGATGTTTTATTGCCTCACGTAATTGTTTGTGAATCATTACCCTTGTTTTATATTTTGCAGTTTTACCAGTGAGTCATAAAGAATACCGTGATGGGTCATTCAAGCATAATTTAGTTGTTTATAATGATTATATTTTGTCCAGATTTGAGGAGGAACTGAGTCATACTGTTTTGGTGGAGTTAATTTGTGGCAGGAATCCATCTTTTAAAAGGATAAAATGCACAAATATGGAATTATCACGGCTTTATGACGCCTAATCCAAATTAAAAACAGAAAACTGTGCACTCAGAGAGAGCAGACCGCCACCAAGGAAAACAATCCACTCTTGTTTTCAGTACATAATATTATTAAACCACAAACAAATCACAAATTATGACTGTGTTCTCCTCTTTTTTGTCAGTACTGGGTAGTTTAAGTGTTACTATAATAACAAAGGTCTTTGTTCTAATTTGTTCGTTGGTGCCATTGCTTAACTTAACTGACTGTAAGATCTACATTACCCTGGGGCTCTCCAGTGTTTAAGAGAGTGAAAAATAATTCCAGCCTCCACCACTTTTAATGGATCTGTTCCAAAATGTAAGGGGTTCGTCACTGGTCCGTGCCCTACTCTTCCACCAAGTTTCATGAGAATTGGTGCGGTAGTCTTTGCATAATACTGTTGACAACCAACCAGACAAATGGAAGTAATCACATTACCTCACTGACAGAGATTAAAAAGGAAAACATCCTCATACCAGCAATGTAAATATATACCACAAAACAACATTTACACTGTACATACATACAGGAAACTGCTGATGGTAATGGGAAAGAATTTCAGCAAAACCTGTCAATGTGCAAGTGAACTTTTAGTGTGTGTTTTTTTTGACAGAATAAGTGTTTTTGTTTCTTTTAAGACACTTTAAGTAATTCATGCTTTGTAAAAAGTAGGCAATGTTTATTTATATAGCATCTCTCCAGAGCAGATGTCATAAGGTGATGTACATAAAGAGATAAAAATGCAGGAGAAAAGAGCAAAAATAAACAGTAAATACTAAATATGACTCTTGCAGGAGGAAGGGGACTTTCTTTGTCTCCCAGGTGGTTCTGACACCAAAGGCCAGCACTGTGATGAAGGGCGTGGCGAGTGGACTGAGAGAGACAATCACAGAAAGGTCGGTAACCTTTATACACGTTCATGTAGTGTGTGGGAGAGGAAAGACAAATAGAAAGGACAGTATGACTGCGCGGGGAATGCAGGATTGGTTGGGATGTCGGCTACTCATGCACTGTGGGGCTAAAGTTAACAACACCTCAGGGTTCGGACACCACAAACGTGACATTATTTACTCATAACAATTCACCGCAAAAATTCATGGGTATATAGACACGGACACACAAAGTCATATGTGAGTCATTGTGGCATTTTATAACTAATTCCAGAGGCGTGTTGGTTATCCAGGTATCCCCAGGCGCTTGACACTGACCTGATTTCAGTCTTTTTTATAACAGCTGCCACAAACCTAAGGCGATGCTTACTTTTCCTCCCTCTTTCTATATCTGCCCTTCTCAGTTTTGGCTCAGGAACATTTTTTTTTTCCTTTGTCCGTATTTCACTGCCTCTTAATGTCGCAGGTTTATTAAAAGCCTCAGCACCAAAACCATCAATTTTCTTGGCATGTATTATTCATTAGATTACTCCACTATCAGCCATTCCCACGAGGCGTTTGGTTACTTTGATGTAGGCATCCTTCAAAATACCATGCATTAATTCTGCGACATTGACAGCCGCTGTAGGATTCGAATGAACAAGAAAGCAAATGCTGGGAGGAGACAACTGTTAGAATTTTGTTGTGCAGAAAGCTGGGCAAGGCATCTGCAGGAGCAACACCCTCCCCTGGTGCTCGACTCACATGAACATGTCCAGCAAGTGTTCAGAGTGTCACTCTCACAGCTGGTGTCTGGGTCGCAGACATCTCATGCTGCGTCACAAAGAGATTTGATCACAGCTTGCTCCTCTCTGTGATAAACCAGCTTACCATGAATCATTTCTTCTTCCATCCCTTTTTTCCTGTATCTTTTGGGACTTTATTTCCCCATTGCTCTTTCCATAACGATGTTTGTGTTTTCGTACGTCCTCTCAGGGCCTTGCCGGGCATGATGCAGTGGATCAGATCACAGAGACCTGGGGAGAGCGGCATCAATATTATCACAGCTGACTTTGTGGAGCTCGGAGAATTCATCAGCGCCGTCATCACTCTCAACTATCACCTGGACGAAGAGGATGATGATGCCACCTGAGGGCTCACAGGGGGCATCCGGGAGCACAGTCCACTACCACCACCGCTAGTGGCGGGGTCTATGCTCTCACTCTTTTCTCTTTGGCATTTGTTTCAGATGGGGAGCTGCTCTGCTCCTTTCACTTTATTTAGGGCTATAGTAAATGGAGAGAAATGAGACAGGGGTTGATTAGGGGCGTTAGGATGTAGAATATGGAACAACGCTGGTGTGTGATTGGAGCTCTAAGAGAATGAGGTTTTATTTGTTTCCTACTTTTAGGATCCAAATTGTTTTTTTTCCCAAGTGAGATGTTCATTTTATTTACTTCCCGTGCTGTAAAAATACCTGCTATTTCAAATGATCAAATGCACTGTTTTTAGGCTTACCACTCCATCAAGGGTAGGTTTCTCAGAGCATATCAACTTTGTGCTTAATGTATTACAGTACTGCATTCAGTACATCATGCTTGGTATTCTAGTGACAGTGACAGTTTTTCCAGAGGTTGTAAGTTGTAAGTAGCTAGCAGTTGTTTGTCTTGTTTAGAAAATCTGTCCAAGAGAAGTTTTTTTTTTTCTAACAATATGCATCCCCGCAGGTGTTTTTGGAAACGCCCCCATCTTGAATGCAGTGTGTAACACCATGTTTACTAAGTACATTAACATTAATTTTCTATCCACCGTACATTCTCCATTTCTTTCTTGAACAGCAATCTCTCTCCGCAGTAACAGTCTGTCCTGCAGTCAGCTTGCGTCCTATATATTGACTGACACCAGTGCACATTGGTTATCAATTGAATCAATTCTACATTAAAATCCAAAGAGAGAGAGAGAGAGAGAGACAAATAGTGCAATGTGTACAGCAGAGATATATATACCAATCAATATATACATGTACTTGATTTTTTTCTGCACCTAAATGATGAAGCAATCATTTCTTATTGTCAGTTTAAAAATTAGAAGTAAATTTGCAGTTGCTGCAAGGTACATTGCAAAAAATAATTAGTTTGAGACAACTAGAAATACAGTCAATGCTACTAGTAATTTCTAATTCTTTGAAACCCACCATGACAAATTGATTGAATTTTGTGGTGGGCGCTGAATCGTGATAGCCAAGTATAAAAATAAAGTACATCTGGGTGCAAGAGTGTGTCCACAGTCTGTGTTTACGCTGCTGAATGCTTGCTCCCTGTAAATGTCTGTACTTACTGCTGTAGTGCAGCATATGAGTCATCAAGAGATGTATTATTCTACTGAGTCTTTCATAATAACAGGTGAGAAAGTTGACACCCTTTTAAAGGAAAACATAATTTGGATTCAGCAGGTCTTAATGTGACAGCAGTGTTTTGACACAAAGAAAATCATTTGATTAATCTTTAAGATCTAGTTCTAGCCCTTTGATCTCTGCTTTATTAGGTGTTTCTTGTTTTTGAATCCCCTCGTTTTTGCTGTATTAACGGTGCAATACATTTAGTACATTGTTTGTTTGTTTTTTTTATTTGTGCTTAATGCATTTCATTCTCCAACCTGCAGAGTTTGTTTTATGATGGCTCACATTGAAATGACACCCAGAAATCGTTTTAATTGCAAGGGTTTACACATTATGCATGTAACAAAACTGCATATTAGTCAAACATCCACACACGTAATGATCAGTGTGGCATTTTCTGCTGAGAATGTATTCTGTAAGGACATTGTTGTCTAGTTGGGTAATGTAAACCAAAACAGGAAACTCAACTGTTTGGATTTGTGAATGTATGTGTCTTGTGTGTAACTGTGCCATTTCTGACAGTCTCATGTGATTGAGTGACTGAGTATCGGCTAGAAAGTCATGTTTGTATTGTATGCTTCAATGTGGACATGAGTTCAAGTTTTAGAGTTCAGACAGTACTACTTTTACTTCAGTGTAGTTTCCTGTTAAAATGTTTTATATCGTGAAAAGTTTGTACATACTGTAATTGCAGATACTGTACTGCCGATAAATTGTAAATTATTTAAATTACAGCGAAGAGTCATTGACAACAATTTCTAAACTTATACCTTAACTGAGCTATCACACTACTTATTGTTTTTCATATTTATTTGGCATTTCAATTTTGTGCATAAACCAAAACGTTCAACACAGCTTTTGTTATTCAACAGGGTTCATCAGGTTTTTGCATCTGTTCACTTACTTTTTGCATATTGTCCTAAACAGCATGGGTATGTCTCAGCTGGAAAGGTTTTAG
The DNA here is from genome assembly GCA_037367275.1 of Coranthus polyacanthus. NCBI lineage: Eukaryota > Metazoa > Chordata > Actinopteri > Kurtiformes > Apogonidae > Coranthus > Coranthus polyacanthus. Next base: position 24,667,511 of record JAPQRN010000027.1, on the reverse strand, counting down.
CCCTTTAAGACAAATCTTCAAATAAATCTTTTTTTAAATGTTCCACAACTACCCAATATACATTAAGAATGAACCCACACAAATAAGCAGACTTGCTTGTAAATTGTGTTGTTAGGACATTTGTGTCTTCCCTGGTCCAAACTGTTGTCATTGCCTTTTTGTTCTGGTGTGCAAAGAGTCCTCTGCTGTTGTAAAACTCAAACCTTTGTTTATATCAAAGTGACTCTGTTCTAAGTGGAAAATGGCAGATCAAATAAAGCTTCTATGCCTACTGAATGACTAAGTGTCATTTCCTAACCAGTACTTGGCTTGTCGAGCAGTGATTGGTTGTTTCATTCTTTTTGATTAAAAATAAAAAGAGCCATTATCCTGTAATTTTAGTTTAATACTTCATTTCAAACAGCAGCACTTTTAATCTACAAATACCTTTGCAGTTTTTAAACGCAGCATTCAGAGTTGCATCCTAAAATCATCCAGTTACCAGGGCGATGAGGATGGAGGTGGGTGGGCAGAAGCACTCAGGGTGACCTTGCTGAGACTGTGTTTTGTAATTCAGCATCTGCCATTCTGTAGCCAGGTGTTGCTCACAAATAGGAAAAAGATAGCTCAGATGCTGAGTGGCTGAGTGTGTGTGTGTTCGGTCTTTCTGTATTGTGTCGAGTGATTCTGACCTTTAGTCATGCGACTTTAATGCTGTATTACACTCACTAATTCAGGGTTAATTGACTGAGCAAACGCAGATGAAAAAGGCTCATCATAGGCTCATATTTTTCACAAGAAATATGTAAATTCTGTTCTTCTCTTTTTGTCCTGTGGGTTTAATTTGGTCCCTGTACATTGCAAAATGTGCTGCATGCTCTTTCCTAATGGACTGCAGGTCTTTAATAATGCCTTCAAAGAACAAGAGAATGAAAAGGCACAATTTAAAGCCCTTGGATTTTATTGAAACAGTCATTTTTCTGACAAAAAAAACATGCAAATGCACTGTTATTGTGTGCTTATGCATGGGTACATGTTTGTGCCTGTCTGTCTTTTTCTTCAACACGCAGACACGAGCAAACACAGATGAGGAGGAGGTAGAGGTGTAGGAGGTGGAGATGGATGATGGCATTCAGACAGTTTAAAGAGGGGCAGTAGTGAGATGAGCAGTTTCAGAAAAGTTTCGAGTGTGAGGAGGAGGAAGAATAATTTCACCATGCACTCCTGTGTCTAGTCATGACGGTACACAACACAGAATGGCAATATGTCTGCCAACAAAAGCTACAGTAAAACAAGGAACAATGTGACAATGTAAAAGACAAAAAAAAACAGAACGTAAAACCTTTGCAATAAAGAAAATAAATTGTCTTTGTTCATAAAAGATAAACCAAACGAGGCTGCGATACAAAGTTATTATTAAGTCAACTGAGATGGAGCCATTATCAGCGACAAGGGGACACTGTGGGAATTGTAATGATTCTTTTAGTCATTCAGACATGAAAACGGCAAATGGCCAAAGGGAGGGGGGTAGGAACACATAGCAAGCAGACAACGAGGGAAAAGGCAGAGCTAAAAATCCTACAGTAACTGTGTCATTGTGTCTGCACCAGCGACCCAGACAGACCATTGGTGGTTTTTGACCTTTGTCATCACATATTTAAAGACTGCAAGGGCAACCGGCATTGGTAATAAGCTAGAATAATATCAGTAATAAGCTAATAAGAAACGGTTTTACATATCACTTTAATGACACAAGCAAATATGCTGAACTGAAGGATGCATGTGGAAGGCGAGCAGGCACAGAAGCTGCAAACTCATTCACTAATTTGCTCTGTCTAAACGCCACAGACTGTTGTTCTCTGGCAGACTAAACTTCCAGGGCAGATGGCGGTCAAAGATGGCCCTCTGAACATCATGAGACCCACAGAAGCGGCACTAATGGAGGGCACGGTCTGGTGGCCTATTGTCTGAGCCAACTGTTATTCTAGCCGGAGGTATTGGGACTTGGCTCGTTGCTGTACAGTAGATGTGTCGTTAAGCGTTGGGTGTCCATTTTAGAAATACAGAATTAGCCATCTTTTCTAACTCATGGATGAGTTAAGTTTCTGTTGCCTTCTAGTATGGCCTGAAGTGGCAAAAACACACAAGTAAAAGTTTTTCCTCGGTGTCTACACAAGTTTTCTAAAGATTTGTTCTAAAAAACATTGACGTCTAAAGTGCATTATTTGTTTAGCTGCTGCTATTCAGTACCTGTTGTATTAGATAACAATGTACAGTCGTCATCACCTTCCTCACTTGCTCATCATAAGATGACAGTTGAGGGAAAATGCCAGACAATTTCCTGCATTGCTCTAAAATTGCTGTACCTGGAAAATAGCTCTCAAATAAAATGCTTACCCTGAGGGAGCTTCATTTTTCAGTGAGTGAATGGCTGAGATTGTGAGCACAAAGTATTTGTTTGAGCTTGTGTTTCCTAATTTGTTCTGTTATTTGCTGCTGCTATTGGTTCTGAACCAGAAAATATATTCTCATCCCCAAACTGTCAGCGCCACTGTACTAAAAAACACCTTTTTCTGTCTTTTGCAGTCCATTTTAAATTGAAGGTCTACATGAATTTGGTAGCGTATAGATTTCAGGGCATGGCAAAAATGAGTGTTGCTCATTTCTACAAATGATAGGCAGGTGTCAGTGCTCACTAAAACAACCTGTCATGCCCATGGCTGCCAAAAAACATTTCATTTGAACACTCAAACTCAGTGTTATTCCCTCTTGAGATGCCAGTATGTGATAGATACGCACAGCATGACTCTCTGACTGTGGCAGTAGAAATGTATCTGTAATTAGACAGAGATGTGGATTTCACATACAAATATAGGAACGCTTCCTCCATGTCATGGACTTCATCATTTAGCCTGTCTCCTTTAACATAAGGAGAAATGATTAAGATCAACGTTTAATGTAGTTTAATATGATTTCAAGCCGGCCTTTTAGCTGTACCTTTCAGATCCTTTGTTATAACCAAAAGAATCTTGTTTTCCTGGAAAGCTTTATTACTGTAAATCTACTCTATTCTCCATTTCCATAAATTTGCTCAGCCTTGAAACACATTTGGACCAAATACACAAAAACATTTTCGAATATCTATTGCCCTCCAGTGTTCGCTAGATGAAATCACATCTCAGCACTCATGGTTATGTCGTTGTCCTGTTGTACGTCTGTTACTAATTGGTTTAACTGCTGTTATCATCCTCGTCATTATTATTATTACTACTCTTTAACTGATTAAGGCATTAAACATACGTGCCGTTGAGATGATTACGGCTTGGTTTACTCAACTGAATGGCTTCCTGGGACAATTTGAGTTACAGGAGGCAGAAATGAGGGGGAAAGCACCTGAATTAAAAAAAAAATACACACCTTCCCTCTCCAGCTCTCTTCACTCTGTCCAAATCAAAAGACTAGAAACTAAGATAGATGACCTGACGATGTTTCATGACAATATGGAAAAGTGAACCCAAAATATAATGGATGGGAGCTGCCATCCTGCTTCTCCGACGAGTCACAGAGTAGTACTTAAAGCTGTCAGTCACATATTTTACCCCCCCCCCATCTCTGAAAACACCTATGATTGTAAAAAATCTTACATCAAGCGGTATATTTTTAAAAGCCTGTAAACACGGTCAAGAGGAGTCGCGGAAGTCTCATTTCCTCCCAGTCCACAAGAATGTGAATGAATATGTGGACAAGTTTTTCCAGTGATGTCAAAAAACAGAACTATCGTTAATGTTAGTAACAGTAGTAACAATAGTAACACGTGTCTTTGCTGTCATAACAAGCTAAAATGACTGCTGTGAAAAAGCAGAGAGCTAGGAGGGGAACTTTGAATTTACAATACACCAAGCACAAGAACGAACCTTCTTGATCGTGTGGTTTTCTAAAAGTTATACCTGATGATAGAATTAACCCTAACAAACTAAGATTAAGCTAAGGTTACCGGCCAGTCCAAGCTCCTGAAAAGACACGAGGAGTTCTTTATGTGGGCTGAATGAAAATCAAACCAGCCAAGTTTCAGAGCCTTTCAGCCCAGAAAGGTGTCAGGAATTATAACGTCTCCTGCTCTGTTGATAGGGAGAAGATCCCATTGTCTTAGGAGGCCTCATACTGCTGATCTCTCAGACAAAAAGATGGTTTCCTGGTGTCAAGATGCAGCTCTCTGAAGGTCCAGAGAAGACAGCCCAAAGACACCTCCGAGAGAAATTCAATGTCTGGTGCTATCAATTCACCTTGTACCAACATCTGATGTGGCCACTGCAGCTATGCAAGATCTCCTCAACAACTGTACTAAAGATGGATGTGAAAGCCAACAATTACATCCTCTGCACCTTTGTAAAGCTTCTCTGTTTGTAAAAACACACCCCAGCTACTACTGCAGTCACTCAACCTGGGCTACAGGCAAGAGAAGGTGAGGCTCATGCTCGAGCTGAGAGGGTCAACCTATTACTCTGTACAAAAATCCAAAACCCAAAAAGGTGGAGGGCGGCACATTCGACCAGCTGGTTGGGGAGATAGAGGTTGTGGAAACTTGTAGATGCGAAGTGAATAGGATGAACCCATCAACTTCCCAACAGTGGCTTCACTTTATCAGGCAAGGGGCTGAGGCGCCTAACATCAACCCAAAGGAGTGGTCCGTCCTCACACCTGGACGCAAGTGGAACATGAGAGTTGACCTGGACCATCAGCTGAAGAATCCTTGTGAGATCACTTGAACTTCCCTTGTACATGGTCCTGTGATCTACCTCTGCCAGAGTGGTGATCATGGCCGAGCTCACGGTCCCGTAGGAGGAAGGGATGGAGAACAGCCTTCAAGAAGAAGAAGGAGAGGTACAGAGAGCTGTCTGCTGCATACCTTTACTTACTAGATTATTGGCAAGTGAATGAAATTGGAATAACCTGCCCCACAGGGCACATTTTGTCTTGTCAAGCACATGTGTAACTAATACCATTAATAATGTTTGCATTTCAATTAGTCACTTCTCTGTCAGGATCCTGGGCTACTGTGCATGCTGGTTCACTGGCGTCTTGACAAACCTAAATATAACAGAGAATAATTAGTCAAATTAGTTGCACCTGTGCTTGTCCTGCAATGACAAGTAAAAATGCCTGATGATGTTATGTTCGCTCAATATCAAGTCATAGAACCAGCACTGAAAATGAGCACAGTAAGTTATCAAAGAGATTATTGCAGTAAGAGGAGTCTGCTTTCCATTTCAAAACAAATTCTCTGTTGGAGTGTCTTGGCAGGATTTGCCCCAAAAAAAAACACGTTCAAGTGCATGTACACACACTTTCTCTCTCTCTTTCTCTCTCTCGCACACACACACACACACACACACACACACACACACACACACACACACACACACACACACACACACA
>JAPQRN010000027.1:24631632-24661996 GCA_037367275.1 Coranthus polyacanthus | reverse complement strand
TCTCTCTCTCTCTCTCTCTCACACACACACACACACACACACACACACACACACACACACACACACACACACACACAAAAGCTCCCGTGATGTCTAATGAGTTCCAGGAAAAGTCTTGGTCTTTACAATAAGCAGGAGAGTCTGAAAGCCTCATCTGTTTGCAGCTCTTTACTCACCATGAAGGCAAGTACATTTTACATTTAAAAGCATTTTTCAAATGTGTAAAAATGATAGATCTGAAATCTGACGGTGTCTTTCTACTGTTACTATGTCTACGCAGTTAGAGAAAATCAAATTTAGTACCCTGTCGACTCCCTTTTTTCTTCTCTTCCCAGAAGAGTTTAGAAGCCTTTCTCACTTGCTTGCCTTGGTTACTCTTCTTGTTCACTCCCGAAGGGTAAATTTGGTTTTTCCTTTAGTTTTTCAACATAACTAAAAAAGCATGGTGCAACATTCAATAACTATTTAGCTTGGTGTATATGTATTTTGGTTTATATCTGATCTCATCTCAAAGGTTTTGTAACCAGAGAGTTCATTGCCAGTGGGGTCCATATGGGGACTGGTCAGAGTGTGATGGCTGCACCAAATTACAGGTTAGGAGCATATACTATCAAATGTGTATTTTAGTAAACTTTAAGAGACATAATTAAACTTCTCCAGTTATAGTTTACACTAGAACTAGTTTTATTGTTACTTGTAAAAGATGAAAGTTTTGATTTTGAATATCTAACAACATATCTAACAATGTAGTTATACATATATATATATATATATATTTTTTTTTTTTACTATAATTAATATTTGTGTTAAGGTTTCATTTTATTTGGAGTGGTTATTGGCCATTCCTATTAATAGTATAATAGTTCTTTTTTGATATATTTGTTTGTTTCCACCAATGTTTCAGACGAGAAGCCGAGCCATGACCGTCTATGCTCAGTTTGGAGGGAACCTGTGCGACGGAGAGCAAACTGAGAGCAGGCCCTGTGAAACCACACAAGGCTGCCCCCTAGAGGATGGATGTGGAGATCGGTTTCGCTGCAGATCAGGTAAGAAATACACTTTTAGTACTTCTGCAAAAACTAGACTTAAATTACAATCACTGAACTGTTTGAGCCTCTCTTTCTGTTTCTCTCTGTCCTTTGACCTGCAGGAAGGTGTATAAGCCAGTCACTGGTGTGCAACGGAGATCAGGACTGTGAGGAAGATGGAGAAGATGAACGTGCTGCGTGCGACCCATTTCGAAGATACATTGTATGTCACCACTCAACTCCCCCACCAAACATTGAACTCCTGGGACTCGGGTAAGAGGCTATTCCTGAAGACATGTTTACAGGGTGACAAAATTAAAGGAAAAACCTGGTGCGAGTGGCCTTTTCTGTTATAAATTGCTCCATACGTGGGGCATGAGGACTTCATAGTTTGAATGAATGTGAATAATGATGTAAATCATATACTCTGGTCCTGACGGTCACCATATCTCAACCCAGCTGAAAACCTATGGGAGATTCTGGACAGAAGTGTTAGACAGCGCTTTCCACCATCATCATCAAAACACAAAATCAGAGAATATATTTTGGAAGGATGGTGTCCATCCCTCCAGCAGAGATCTTGCAGAGTTAGTGCCGCTGAAGCTGTTCTCACGGCATGTGGTGGAACAACACCTTACGAGGACATTTGATCTGAGTTTTTCCTATCATTTGTCACCCGTATGTACTGTATATCGTATGTATATCCTAATAAACAAATCCTTGAATATGTGTGTGTAGTAATGTCACATGTATCGTATGCCTACCGCTGGGATGGTTTGTGGCTTCTGCAGGTTTGATGTGGTGTCTGGCCAGTGGAGGGCCAGCGTGATCAACACAAAGAGCTTTGGGGGCCAATGTCGCACCATGTACAGCGGTGTCCACAACACTGTCTACAGAGTGCCCCAAAGCACCCTTCAGTACAGCTTCATGGTGGGTCACTTGAAAAAAACATTCATTATTTTTTTATTTTAGAAACACTGTTTTTTTTTTATATTTAACATTTCACAATTAAATGCGCTGTGTTTATCTCTGAAGCCAAACAAACGTGACAATATTTTCAATGTTTTGTTTTTGCCAAAGTTACAAGATGTTGCAAGTTTTCGTTTCATTCCTTTTGTTTCCAGCAAATTGTTTCCTTGTTTTGCTTTTTGTTTTGTATTGTCTCAGTTTACTTTTATACAACATACCTGAACAACTCTAAACACACATGCAATACAATCATGCAGCTTGTATTACAAGAGAAATGTTCCTCCTGCCAAACACTGAATATGATGTTTTCAAAGAAAAGTATTTTCGACTATTGATTATAAACATATTTAAGGAAAGCAACTACTAAAATGACTTTGTTAATGTTATGTGGAAAAAAATTGGACTTGTTACAAAAGTTGCAGGCACCCTGAAAAATATGTCTCCAAAATGCGTGTTCTCTTTCTCCGGCACCTCCTGTGATGAATACCTCATGCTGGATGTTACATCAGAGTTTCTTTACTCAAAACAGCTGCATGCTGGAACTCAAAACAAAGTTGATGAGACTCGTGGACTGAACCAATGTTACAGAACCAAAGAAGCTTAATAAAGCTGAGTGGAATGGCAGAGTAGCGTTATAATTTCCTGTGGGTTTGCCTTTATTAATGAACCTGACAACATTACACATCACGTATAACTCAAATAATATTATTTTAACAAAGGCTGTTTTAAGTGTTTTGGAGTCTTGTCTTGTGTACATGTCCTGTGAAAGTGTTAACTGATACATGGACCTTAATAAAACATAGATCTGCAGGACGACTAGTAGTGGAGAAGTCACCCTTTTTTTTAGCATTTGTTGATAAAACTCTTTTTTTTTTTACTATTTATTTTGGATATGGATGTTACAGGATTTGTCGGTCTATGTTTTCAGGTTACAGTTCAGAATGACTTCAGTGATGAGATCTTCAGCAGTCAATGGCACTATGTCGGGGACGTTATCAAGAGAGAGACTGTGGCTGGGACCACAGTAGGAAATCTGGACTACGACTTCCATGAGACAAATGACAGGACCCAGGTGTGTAGACACCTTCATGTGTCCCTTTTTCTGAATACAGGCAACATTAATGCCAGATTAACAGCCAAGCTTGAAAAAGAAGCTCTAAATGATTTTTTCTCCCTTCACAGAACCAAAGGCTTTTGGTTTTAAAGAATGACATCGAGGTAGCTCGTTTCCAGGGTAACTCTCCTCAGTATATCCCAATCTCTGAGGATTTTTGGAAGGCACTGACAAAACTTCCAGTGGTATACAACTACGCAGCGTACAGGAAGGTTTTGGAGAGGTTTGGAACACACTACCTGTCTGAGGGAAGCCTTGGAGGCTCCTTGAGAGTCTTCATTGGGATTGATTCAGATATGGAACAACTGATGGGTAAGAATTCATAAATCATCAGGAAATTAATGGTAGACCACAGTCAATCTACCAGCAACTTAAAGTTTGCTCATCATTTTTGCCACATTTATACTTTGTGGTTGAATTATTACTCATCACTAATTACTGAAGTCATTTGAGACAAATTATTATTAAGATGTTTTTTGGAAGTGTAAAGCACAAAGAATGAACACTGCACTTTTGAGAGTGAATGAATTTGAAATGTTAGTTGGGTAAATATTCTCACATGAAACTATAATCGGATCCTCTTTTACTGGCATTATTACTGTTCAGTCGATTTTTTAATGCATACTAGGACTGTTAAATGCTGGTACTCACTTGCTTATCTTTTTCTTTTGGCCTTTCTTTGTTCTCAAGTCAGTGAAAAACTGCACCACCACGAATGTGAACGAACTGAACACTGGTTCCTTTTCTTCCCCATCGTCAACGAGAAATGCAGGAATGCCAACAATGAATACTTGTCACTCAGGCGTAATGCGACAGTTTTGATATTAATACTATATATTCATACGAGCGCCAGTGTCTATGGTATAAATGGCTTACTAATTCTACTAATTTTATCAACCATTAAAAATAGGTCAAGGTAGGAATGACATTAAGAAGAAGGCGAGAGTGAAGGGAGGAGGCATCCAACACAGCGCACCGCTGGAGAGCATGGATTTCACTAATCCAGAGAAAAACTGGGAAATGTACACAAACTGGGCTGACTCTATTAGATCATTTCCACAGGTCACAAAACAAAAGGTAAAGGAAAGTAAATAAGCCCTTTGGCCTTTCTAAAAGTAAATGTAAAGCTGTATGATCTATCTTATATGTACATTATTGCAACATCAAATACTTGGATAACACAGTCTCCTATCACTTAAAATTTGACTTTGTCTCTTCTTCGACAGCTGCGCCCGCTGTCAGATCTGGTGAAGGAGGTTCAATGTGCTGGAGTGAAGAAACTCTACCTTCGCAGGGCCATAGAGCAATACCTTTCAGAAAGAGACCCCTGCCACTGCCAGCCCTGCTCTAACAATGGCATAGCTGTCATGGATGGTGATGAATGCAAATGCATCTGTAAGCCCGGCACTGAAGGACTGGCCTGTGAGCAGGGAAGTGAACTGGAAGGCCAGCAGGGTGAGTGCTAATCTCAAGACTGAAGTGGTTTTAATATTTAATTTTTTTTCTGAATGATGTGCCCTTACATTACTTTCCTGTTCCTGCTCATAAAAGGAGTGATTCATGGTCGCTGGTCATGTTGGACGGCCTGGTCGTCGTGCTCTGGGGTTCACAGATCACGAAGTCGTTCCTGCTCGAATCCAGCACCTCAGAATGGGGGACAACACTGCACTGGAGAACCAACTGAGACAATGGACTGTGAAGACCAAGAAATGCAACACTTAAAGTCAGTGCAAACTTAGGGTTCATTGTTCTGTATGAATCAGGTAACATTTGCTGTAAAAGCCGCTATGAGTCCTAGGGTGGAATTGTCAATAAGAGCAACTTTAATGTGATTTATCCTCAATATCTAGTTATTCAACTTACTATTTCTTACAGAACAATGGAGCCACAGTGCTTTGACCAGACTCTCCCAGCCAGTCAGAAGTGTGGCAACCCGCCTGCTTTAATCAATGGCTATGTTCTGGTAAAAAGTCCTAATCTATACTGTGCATTAAGAAACAAATTATTGAGAGCATTCAGAATTTGTATAGTTCTTCTAAGTGTTTTGCTCAAAGGGCAACAGTAAAGCATTCCTCCTCATAGAGATCACTTTGTCATTACATCCGTCATCCTCATTTAGAAAACAGCACACACCCAACATGAGGGAATCATAAACAATGTCATCTGTTCAATTTAATAATCATCTTCTAAAGTGCATTTGAGAGTTAAGATGGTGCCAATAAGGGAGATGGGTTTTTTTTTCAGTGCCCCTTTCAGTGATATCAGCCTGATTTTTCCCTTACTGCCTACATTTATTTACAATAATATAAAAGAATAAATTATTTGTGTTTTGGCTGTCAAACAGATGCTAAATTAAGTGGAGATTGTTAATTTGAATACAGCACATATAATAGATATGAATTTAAATTTATGATGCAAATTAGCGACATTAGGCATAATTGGGCGTAATAGTAACTAAACAAATTTTCCAGTCTATGGCATGTTAATTATTTAATTGATGTTGCTATTGCTGAAACAAGCATTGAAATTGATTAACAACAAATGCTTCTGTGCAATCATTGCTGTTCCATCACCACAGTATAGGCTAATGCTGCGGCAAAGTGCTTCCAATGCATTCTTCGGTATGTGTAGAATGTGCATCAACCGGCATTAGTGAGATACATAAACCGCCTTGGCTGCATTCAGACCGGAAGAGGTTTGACTCGAATTTGCGACAATAGGATACAAGCGGTTGAAGTTCTTGATTTCAGGTCTTTTCAGTTCTAAATGAAAGTCCCTATTTTGTCCCCATGCATTCCACAGGACCCTAAAGACATGTACTTTGTGGGCAGCAGGGTTGAGTACACGTGCACTGAGGGTTTCTACCTGGCTGGTCTCAACACCCTGGAATGCACTGCTAATCAAACCTGGTCTGAAGAGCTCGGATTATGCACACGTGACTGCAAACCCTTCAACATTTGAACATTTATCATGATGACGATTTATGTTGTCATTTTTTTTTAAAGTCCAGTTTTTTTCTCCAGTATCAAGGTGCACAATCAGTTCCTTCGCTGATGAGGTCATAGCCTCCCCATTAAAAAAGGTCTACGACATAGGGGAGACGGTAGCCTTGTCCTGTCCAGAGGGAAAAGTGTTGCAAGGAGAACCAACAATCATTTGTGACCCCAATCTACGTTTTTCACCAAACCCAGCAGAAATCCAGTGCAACCCAGGTAAAGTGTACATTAAACTGGATATAAATGTTGTCACAAAAAGCTGCTGTCTAACAACGTCTGACTGCACTATGTTGTAAACAATTTTTTGTTTGTCCTTATAATTTACTGTTAGAAATATCAAAATAGCATACTATGTATCAAACCATACAATCTATCATACTATCAAATAATTTTATCAAATGCTTGAATTTTTGTTCATTGAAAAAAAATGATTTCTTTGTATCCCACAGTCATTTCTCACTCAGTTCCAGAACACACTGCTCCTTTAGTGCAATGTAAAGTGTGGGAGAAGGTATCCAAAGGAAACTGTGTTTGCAAACTGCCTTTTGAGTGCAGGTGGGTTTAATCTACTTATCCTCAGTTTGGACAAATAAGACTTATATTTCTAGTTGCTATTATTAATACATTTGTTGATAATCCTAATTTTCTGGTTTTCTGTCACCAGTTCGTCCTTGGAGTTGTGTGCCACTAATCCTGTAAGTGGAAAATCAGTCCTCCTTGACGTATGCAAAATGCATGCACTGCAGTGTATGGGGAAGAACCACGTAATAGAAGAGGACAGCGTCTGCATCTGGCCAGAGCGCAACACAAGCTGTACCAAGTGTCACATGTGGGAAACCTGCGACGGTAAGGACACCAAATTTCGTGCACGCAAATAATCCATAATAACTCGTTGTTCATCTTGTTTGTCTTAATGCTACCGTTTCAGAGCAAACCAACGAGTGTCGCTGTAAGGAGTCTGCAGATTGTTTGACTCCCGGACTAAGCGTTTGTGTCCGTGTTGGGGAGAACGAAACAGCAGTCACTCAGACCATGAGTGAGTGTGAAGCTGGCTTGAAGAGATGTAAAGGAGAAAAGGTGTCAGTTGTCAACATCCTACCCTGCCCTTCCTGAGGATGCAGGAGGAGAGCTGACCCCATGGATCTTTAATATGTTCATCCTGCAATGCACATTTATCATTATATTTTTCCACTAAATTAGTATTCCATCTTTTGCACCTGCTTCATCATATTAGAAAATGACACAAACGATACAACAAAAACAAATAAATAATAAAACACAAGTAATGCTTCTTTATTGTACTTTGTTCTATCGAGCCCCAGAGTTTTACCCCAAAATAGAATTATAGTTTAATTGGCTTCCGCATGCATTCCATATGTTGTTTTAATGTGTGTTTTTTTCCTGATATTTGCATGTAAATTTTTCATAATTATGTATGACATTTGAGTTACATGCAGTGCAGAAAGTAGGTCTTCGTTTTGTGGAAAATAGTTTTTTAAACATCCCTCGAGATAATGTTTGTTCTGGACTGAGCTCTATTTCAAAATCTGTCCTGTGCCTACTAACCAGACAGCGCTCAGCCTGCCAAGCAAACCCCTGCTGACAGTTTATTCCTGCCACTGGCTTGCTGCCCTCTTACATCATGAGTACATGTTTGCATGTGTGCCTAGACCTGATTGTAAAACTATGAGTCCACTAGTTACTTACACTCGCACTAAAAATGCTTATTGTTTGTAAATGTCCATCCATTGGTAACACAATGTTTTACACAAAGGCTGAAGGCAAAGGGGAAGGCGCTAAACATGCTCATGAGCTCGTTCACACTCTTAAAGGGGTGAGAATTCTCAGAATAAATTAAACATACAGATAAGTAACAAAGCAAATGGAGCCTACCATTTAAAGGATGCTGAGCTGTCAGCAACTGCCAAACAACTACATCGAACCTCCGCATACACTCATGGAGGGATGGTTCTTACTTTTCTCATTTTTTTGCATTATTTGTCTATGATGATATTCTGTTTATCTTAAAGCCCAAAAGACAGATATTTAGATATTTAGACCAATCATATTAATTGAATACCTGAGTAAAACCTTCGGTTGAATAATTGATACCTAAATAATATTCAAGGTTTTTTTTTCAGATTATATAATAGTTATACTGCTTTGTTTATGGAACACGAATGAGAGTCTTTATCCTCTCGCTGCAAAGTTCCTCAGTTTTCTGTTTAGCTAAGTTGAATGTCTAAATTATAAATGATAAAATAGATGTAGAATTTTTGTCTGCCTGTGGTGAGGTTTTGCTCTGTTATGGGGCAATGCATTATTTGAAAACGTTTGTGGAGCACTAAATAAATAAATAATAAAAAAATTAAGTAACTCAGTAAAAATACTGTAAGTGGCCACTTGTATCCTGTCTGAAGCCTGGTTACTTTCATTCTCCAAACACTCTCAATAAAAACAAACGCTTCTTGTTATGAAGTAAACAAAAAGAAGTGCTTTTTCCCTCTTCTCTTGTGCCTGTGGCTTGCAAAAATAAATGTTTACTCAGCAAACAGGCTCATCTGCAATCACCGAAAACCCCCCAAAAATGTGGGAATATTTGCTCCCAAAACACATTCTGTGACAAATCAAATGTCGCTTAATGTGCAACCAGTTACATTATCTGATCACTTAGAGTGCATCGAATCCTTTGCAATAAATGTACTTTTGATGAACAGTTTACTATTTTCTAAATCTCTAATATCAAACTAATGTGTCAGGTAAGTTTCCCTTTCGTGACGTCTGTCTCCACCAAGAGGACATTTCACTGAATTACATGGAAAATGAATTACAGACAACAACAGTCCATACGTTTTAATAACAAAAGTTTTATTAACAATGTAAAATGACCTATATCAGCTTTGACTACTGTACCTTCAACGTGCCCCAGACATTGATCACTATCATTATAAGCAAGACCCATGCTGTCTGCCCTCTGTCTGACCCAACTGCCTCAGACAAAGGGAGACTCCCCCTGCTTATGCTATCCAACAGACTCTTTGCCAACTCCAACTTTCAGAATAATTTAGAGCATTGCGTAAAGAGTATGTGTATATACAAGTCTAATGTCTCAATTTATAGATAGATATTGTGTGCAAAGAAGTTTTCTTTTTGAATATTGTATCATATATTCCATTTTGAAGCTGAAAAGTTAAAGTTGGGTATAGGTTCTTGGTTTATGGAAGACTAAATTAAGTACATTAAGAAGAAAAACAGCAAGGAACAGAAAACAGAGACTGTAATACACAACAAACTTACTCTGCACAAACCTGTCATCTCTGATTAGAGAGAAGAAGGTGTAACTTTGTCTTTGCAAGTGCCATCCGAACATGTTTGGATGTAGGCTATTCAGAAGTTATCACATTGTTTCTGACAAAAACGGACAATAATATTCCCTTTAAAACATGAATCCTCATTTCATTCACTCAGGTTTGTGGAAGTAATTGAACACTGACATTATTTCAAATGACCTCTCATTCTCTTTTTTTACGTTGGACAAGCAAGTATCTGACTTCATTTACCAAAAAAGGGAAAATCTGTTGCAAAATATCTTAAAATATATGTTCATGACTTTTGTTTTCATTACATTGCAATTACAATTCTTCTTTGTATTACAAAATAAAATTATAAAATGGGCAGCCTTTAAAAAAAAGAGAAAGAGACAATTTATTTGAAAATGGCAGTAATAGATTGGTGGGAGACACAAGTGGTGAAGGACAGTGGGTAATGGTGTCTTTGTTGCTGCCTCCTACCCACGAAGGCGGGGCCCTTAGCTGGTTACTAGGCAACAGAGCCCAAAGAACCGCCTCTTCCTCTGTCGGACCAGTGGGTAGGGAGTCAGGTTCAGCAAACTGCTGTCATCTGGGCACAAGAACACACAGAGACCAGCTTATAAGGTTTGCAATATGACACTGTTTTTAGAGCCACAATCACTGTTTTCTAATGAATGAAAAAGATTTTCAAAGTCCCACAGCGATGTGAAGTTAAGATTTGTGTAGGACAGTAACTATCTTACCTTGGTTCTTCAGTGGTAAAGGCATTGTCTCCCTGAGTTTACTGAGAAGGTTCTTCATCTCCCTCATATCCCTGCCAAACACAAATATTCATATTTATGTAGTGTTTCTATGCCATCTATCACTTACGCTTTGGCTAACAACTGTTTTTAGTCATTAAGAACCATCTAAAAATGTTTTTGTATTTTTTAGTAGATGTATTTCTGATAAACACTCTTTTACAAAGGTGTCCTAGGCCACCACAGAATGTATTTTCAAGTAATTTTGAAACAATCACTAACACAATGTCTCAGCGCCCAAGAAAAAAAACGGTGTTAAAATATTTAAAAAATTGGATAATTCTATAAGTTCTGGACTGCTTTGCAATACATTTATGAGAAAAATGTAGACACTTAATATGATTAAATCAACATCTGGCATTTACAGATGTCCAATCTAGCCACGGGGCAACACATTTTTTTTGTTTTAAATAATTAATTAAAAGTATGCAATATGTAAAAAGTGTTTTTCAGTAACTAAAATTGTATGTGTTGTGTATGTAAAGAGGAAAATAAATGCCATACTGGGAATGTTCATTTCTTTTTGGTATTGTATTATAACTTCATGAAAACATCAAATAAAGCTTCTTTTCTCTCAACGTATTCCTCCCACAGTGAACATACAACAACAAAAAAACACAACTTAATCATAGACATTCAGTCTCTATACCCACTTTTCTATGTTTTCTATGTCAGTGGCCACCAGCCAGCAGAGCTGAGGACAGTCAGTGGGGGAGGAAGAGGTGTCCTCTAGGATGGGGATGTCTGAGCTCTCTTCTATCTTACTGTCCACTCCAGGAGGGCCACAGGAATCCTTACCTACAGCAGACAGAGGGCAGGCAGACATAAACACTCAAACATCGCTACACACATAAAAAAAAAAAAAAACACTGGCAGGAGAAGTACCGCAGCTTGCCACAGAAGTGAATCGAGAGCTGACCTAAAATTACCTATCAGGTCACGTGACCACTATTCATCTAACAGTTACAAAGGGACTGTTTTTTTTTTATTTGCAGGTATTCAGGTTGTGCTGAATAGGCTGCTGAAGTGGAGGTTTTAGATGATAATGTGCATAAAATAGCACTGTCTATAAATAATTAACTATAATTAAGTCTGGGCATATATTTTGAAATCTGCTAAATAAGAAAAAGAGAAAGCATTATGCATACAAACTAGCACACATGTACAACAACTACACACACACACGCACACATAGTACATCACCATAGTGAAAGAAATACATTACCGCTCACACATTTACACACACACACTCAAGCCCCATAGTTAAAAGCCATAATTGCCACGGGGCTTTTTCGTGTATTAACCTTTCCTGTGGAGCTGCAGGGAGCCCAGCAAGCAGACAGATTTCAGCATCTCAGTGATGTACATCTCCAGACAGCACTGCAGCTGGATGAAAAGCCTACAGATCTCCGGGTGGATCTCCCCATCCTCTGGCCTGAAATGGCACATAGTGGGAATCAGCAAAATTACTGAAACTTGATGAAATCTAGGAACAATAACCGTTACACGTTGCCTCAATCTGAGTAAACAAGAAAAAAAAAAACATTTTCACTACAGTTGTAATTCTGCATGTCTGTTCTAAACCACACAATGCCACCATCACATGTTATTTATCAATTACATGTTTTCAACTCTTTGCCATTGCACCTTCTATTTAAGATCACAGACAGCTAAGCATGGATGTCACAAAATTGCCACTCTAAGAGTGATTGTTTAGTCTGCATGTGCTTACAGTAGCATGTTTTATCATCTGGGCAACATCTTGCAATTCTTAATAACAGCAGCAACTAATATCAAGTTTATGAAAAATATAGCACGCATAAACCTGCAATAATGAGGACAAATAGGAACAATTTGGTTCTTAGAACTTCTTTCGTTGCTTTATGTCAGCAGCACACAAGGTCAAAGTTACAACTGACACATACATTTCCTTGATTATGTTACTATGCAAGCAGAGTGTTCATGTTTTTAGCTTGCTTAGCTATTTGAGAATATAAATAAAATGCCCTGAAGAAGTTCAAACATAAACATAAAATCCCCATCTGATTATTTTTGTATTTACACAGCTGATCGCTAGCATTTATGAGACACCGCAGTTGCTTCGCAGGCATATAAATCTGGTATTCAAGGGGAAACTACAGCAGGTGATATTCAGTGGGTGTGATATCACATGGGAAAGTGACAGCAATGAAAGGCGTGAAACTTGCACCTGGTACAAATATTTCTCACACAAATCATGCTGTTGTGTTTGCCTCTTCAAAGCGAGCTTCTCTCTCTCCCATTCCTTTTTGTCACAGTGCTGCCTTCTACAGTACTGATGCTAAAGCACAGCTGTCATCAGTGCTATCCTACTTATCAACTTTCCTCTAGCACATTGGAGAGGCCCCGCATCACTCAAACCATTCAGACATACTGGCTTTATTTGATTAAAGGGAATGATCTGTACTGTCTAATTCAAGCTCTGTGTGTCTAATAGTAGAGATGGACATTAAAATGGCCTGGAGAGCTTTTAGTGAAGGAGGTTTAGAGAATGTGATGGTGATATCAGTGGAAACCTAGAGTTCTCTCAGAAGTGGTTGTACTGTCTTTATTTCTATAGCAGCAGCAACAGCAGTAACAGAAAATTACAGCACATGACAATTATGGATAGTACTCATCTTTTAGAGACAGGTATAGCGGTATAAATACAAGCAATACAGTGAAAAAAAGGATAGCGCAGAGTGCAAAGGGTCTGCCTAAACTGCGATGTTATTCAATTCAAGCTACAAAACCAACTGGGGTGGTCATGTTGAGTTGGGTTATATGATTCATGCATCTACAGGAAATATGCACTAGACATGTTTACTGGCTAACCATATGAGTCTGTCACGCACATGTGCTGCAAAGCCTCCACACATTAACTAGAATATTTTGTCATGCATGTAACAGACAGTGAAGGACATGCATTCTTTAATCACTTACGCTATGTAACATACTTTTAGCTTGCAAATTAATTATTGAGACTGGAAGTAGGTTACAGTCCAGAGTAGAGCACAGTCATAACACTTTTGAATCTCAGCAGCCTAATATTTAAAGTATTCAGTGAATTTTACAGGTTCTACAGTGAATTTACATGTCAGTCGTAAGGAATAGGGACATTAGTGTTAGCTAAAGTAAACCTGATTCTGTTATTGTCCCAGTGCTTTGACAGCTAGCTCTGGAGACATTCACCAAATCTCTCTTACCACTGGCTTCAGTCTATCCATTTGTTATTTAAGTAAGTTTGAGGGTGCCAAGTCTGCTGGCGTCTTAGCCTCACTAAAGACCTTCAAATCCCAAGCCTCACTTTGCCCTTCTTGCACTGGCACCAGTGTAGAGTAGATGCTGTGCTCGATGGAGAGTGCAGATCAAGTGAACACATATATCAGGTTTCTATTGTAGGCTTTCCCCCCTTTCCTAACACCTCTTAAATAAAACAAAGTACTATATTTTAGCACATTCACTGATTGAACAAAAGGTAAAAATGGCTTTAAATCTAATTCTTATGCATTGACTTTATCACTATATTATAGACAATGTTTTGGTTTTCGCATACATTTGGTACCCCAGAAAACAGTATCTAAGGTTGAAAAACTTGCTACTTCTGAATGTTCAAATGACCATAACAGAAACAAAAAACGCACACAACAACCCTCACAATGCATTCAAAGCAACAATGCAAAAGTCAATCGCTCTGCATTATTATTACTGTTATCTCAGATATCTGCCCTGGGAAGCATTCCACTTTCATTCCACTTCATGCATTAACGTTTTAGGCCCAGCTAATGGGATGTGGTATGTTGCTTTGAACCCTTCCTGGTAAAGCTGTCCCGCTAGAAATTTGAGATATGATGGTTTTTAAAAGCTGATGTCATGTTGTGTTTTCCAAAACTCTTTACTCTCCTCAAAATCACAAGTTTCACACTAATGGAGCAGACACTTGTATAATTTCTTTGAAGTGTGGAGGAGCAGGCTTAACTACAAGTGCCTAAAATGGGGATACTTATGCAAATAAGAGATGTACTTTGGTAAATTTAGCTACTTTACAACTTTAGGCGCAGCGGTGTTGCTATGCGTCCCATTTGGCGAGTCTTCCACTTTCAGCACCATGGCTATCTCCTTTGCGAATAATTTTCAGCACCATGGACAGCGTCTGTGCCATACTCACCCTGATATCAAGGAGAGACTCTGGTGGGCCGCTCTCGCCATTTCACAGCCTTTAGTTCGGGTCTTCAGCATCTCGGCCCGTAAAGAAGGACAATCCACGGTTATTTCACCAATGGAGATGACCAGTTCACGGTACAGAGCCACGAGTGTATTGAATTCTTGGACGATCTGTGTTACAATGACATGAAACAATCACTGAAGTTATTCAAGCAAGAAATGACCTAGTTATTTAAAAGTCACATAAGTGAAGAATAATAAACAACTTAAGCTTAAATATGACTTCCTGTTGTGATCACTGCAACAAAATGCCCTATAGCCTAGGCCTGCATATTGACAACGTCAACATGAAACGTGTCATGCCAAGACCAACAAGGAAATACAATGTCCAGGAATAGTTTTTTTTTTTCTCTCTCCAATTTTCTTTACTGGGCACTGGGGACAAATAATCTGCCAGCGCAGGTCCTTGGTGGTATGTTCAACAGAAGGAGTATTTGAAAGAAATGCAACCTTGCACACATGCTTTCATAAAAGCGCGCTGATCTCTGAGAGAAAAATGAAAAAGTAAAGCACGCGTTAAAATTGTAAAAGCCAGAGCGCACGCACATGCAGAATATTTTATACGTTCCCATTATGCTGAGTTTGGTTGTTTGCAAAACCCCAAGGCTTAATAGTGGGACATACACATCTCATTAATTTTGTGCAACTCATGCATAGCATCTTGATTTACTCCTGCATACGAACCACCAGGCTCCATGACGCTCACCTATGTATGAAACGGTAAAACAGGCTATAGGCTACATATAAATCAGTCCTGCCTGAATCTGTCATAACAGAGGACATCTGTGTCATGATCACGCACACCACCGTAGGCAATCTTGTAATTCGGGCAATTTTGAGATCATCCCAAATCACCACCAGCTTTCCACACTCCAAATGCAAATCACAGTCAATCTGCACGGCGAGATGATCTGTTTGGCTTCGCCGACAAAGCAATGCAAATGCATATAGCTATTTTTAGGCTCCCAGACCGGGTTACAATCTTTGTGCAGCTATTAACAGCTGTCGCCTGTGCATCATACATGCACGGGATAGTGAACCGTCCTATAACAAAGAAAGGTTGGGATAATAACATAGCTCTCCTTATCAGAGGCACCATGCAGGCACTGACGTGTCGCAAACCTACCATTCTGCAGTCGGCCACAGCGCGCTGGGCTTTGCGGGTACTTTCGGTGCTCTCCCTCCTCTGTGGGTCTCGGTAAGGAGGCTTGCCGATCTGGAAGATGTTCCCGGCGGATCTGGGGCGGTTTTTGCGCCCATTCGATGCAGAACTCATGCATACACATCCACTAATAAAACAGCCCTAATACAGAACGGGTCTCTTGTCTATTCCCCCCCAAACTCCACCACTTTCTTTCTTCCTGCCTTACCGCTCAGCACCACTGTTCACCTATTCTCTCCTCCGTTTACGCTCAATTCACCTTCGTCAACTACTGGCTGTATTGAATCTCGGTTATTATTATGGTTTTGTTTTTCCCCCACGTTCCTCTCCTTTAGTGTGGGAGAGCGAACAAATATTTTCCCAGACGAGCCTCGGAGCGCAGGAAAAGTACCGGATGACGGCTTGCGACTCCTCTCCGCATTGCCTTGACTGCGACGGGGCGCAAGTCACCTTCACTCCAGCAGCGCACGGTGCACAGTGAAGACTTCACACCCAACCCAGAGTCCAGCTAGCTGAGGTGTCTTCTCTGACGCACCGATGTCGGTAGGAGACGATCGCATTCACGGATATTCTCCAAATGCAACCATTTTTTATGATTGCGCGTTTCCATTAAGCACCAATAAAACGGGTGATAACGATCTTTTCTTAGCCGCTCAACCCCCTTATAGAGACTAAATAACGCTGCCAACGTCCCCGCTCACAATTTCACAGCGTACAGCCGACACTTACAGCCTCTGTGCCGGAAAAAAAAAAGATTCGAACGCTGAAAAAACTTAATTCCTGGTTATCGCGGACTCAAATCAGCTCACAGTGTATTTTTCTTCGACTGTTTCCAGTTTGCCGAGCAGGCCTATCTCTAACCTTGGAAAGGCAGTAGAAGACGAGCAGTTGCTACAGGCCTGACGTGGATCTGTGGCTGGCAACACTGCGCACCCAAAGGACGGGAATACTAATAGATCACATCAAGTCAGACCCCCGCCCTGAGCTGCATGAGCTCCCGAACATGTGAAAGTCAGGTTACTGCCCACTTTACCTCCTTTTTCAATTAGACATCCATATACCAGGGGCTGATAGCGTATTCTTCAGTATTCTTACTGGCATTGTACTTCAGGACAGTTTACAGTGACCTAGGTGTTTCGGTTGTATGGTTTATGGAGTTCTTGCAGTTGTAATTTTTTTGCTGTTGGCCTGGTAGCATGATGGTTTTAAGTCTTACGATTCTTAAAAAAACAAAACAAAACTATGCTCTATATTCATGTAGAACATGATAGGGTTGACAAGCATTAAAAACGTACAAATCTAGATTTGTTTGCTGAAAGAAAGAAAACAAACTTAGAAAAGCATATTGAAGTAACCAGGACGCAGCCCTAACACTATCAGTAAGCTACATTTAGTTTCACATCTCTAACATTTGTCATTATCCTCAAAATTTGCTAAATGAATCCATTTGAAGATTTAAGTTAGTCGCGTCTATTTGCAATTGCTTTCGACAACCACAAAACGGAAGTTATGCGGTAGATATTCCGAGTAGATTAGGAGTGCTTTTCACGTTATGGTAAGTGCTCGTTATAGACATACATTATGTGGATGCAAAGAAGGACTTTCAAACTTCTTCTGTCTAAGTGTTTTAGACACACAGCTGCACTCACACTCATACAGTAAAGAAAACTGAAAGACATACAGTGTAGTTTCATGTTCTGTCATTTTTTAGCAGTTGGTTTTGGTGTTAATTATCATGTCTTACAAATGTCACTCAGTTGTCCTTTCCCTGGTTTTAACAATGGCCAGTGAGTAAATCCACCTAAAATAACTTCCACTTTAAAATATGTGCATCGACTTGCAGCCAAAAGCCATTCCTTCATGACTTTTGGCTGGATCAGACTCTTTTTCTGGACTTGCTCCAAAACTTTAATGTTTTCTTCCTTGACCCATGTCCTACCCGTCCACCAAGTTTCATGAAAACTGGCCTGGTAGTGTTAGATCCTGATGAAAGAATAACTAGTAATGAAAGCATTGGCAGAGGTAACAATATACTTTTTTATTATGCCATAAACATATATAATTTGTGATGTGTTTATTATTAACTAATGCTTTTTACAGAACATGATTACGTGATATATGAAAACATGCTGATGAAATGAAGGTCGAAGTGAAATCCTTTTGGAAATTAAAATAGAATTTGATTAACTTAAAAGCATTTAATTAGCAAGCAATAAAGTATAAAACACGTATTTTAATTTCTTAAAAGCAAATTCTAAAGTCAATTATACTCGATACTTATATTTGTTTCTACGCCCACTTTAAATAAATTACAATAAAAAACATTCACGCCAAATTCCCTCTTATTGAAAAAAACAAAACAATCCATAGACATTGTGTCAAGACAGTGTGTTTAGTATCATTAAAGTGAAGCCAACGTTAGATTTGGATCTGGTGTATGGCAGTAAATGGGGTCATAAAACCAGGCGGTCATAAGACCAATGTCACTGAACCAAAGAGGAAACACTTTAATTCATTTGTATGATGGTGCATTGATGGAAAACTCCACCAAAAAGCTATAGTCATTAGGAATCATTTCATCCCAAAGAACCAGAGAAGTGCAAAAGCTATAATATTTTATTACATCATCATGGGAATATATATGATATATTTCATAGTACTGAAATGTTTGACAGTGTAAAAGAATAAACAAGCTTAGGCACTAGGACTCGGAGTTTTAAAATCTCCAACACATTTCCAGAGGATCTACCAATTGATGTTTCCAGTAACAAAATATAATATTGTTTTCTTCTTTTAAAATGTATGCATACATTTTTGTTTGTTTGATGCACAGCTAAGCCTTATAGTATGTTTTATCATCGCTGGTTGGTGTCCATTAACTCACATTGTTATTTTATAAATTGTATGTTTATTTTATATCTTGGTAATCTGACAACTTTAATGCCTCATGATTTCAGTGTGTAATCAATACAGCCAAGAACCTGTTACTGTGCCTCTCTTACTGGAACAGGACATGTTGTTCAACTCACATTACATGTGCATCATGTGGAGACAGACAACAGATCCACATTCACATTTCAATCATTTATTAGTGAGAGACATGAAGCGGGCACACTGTTGTTTATCCACCAAGTCATCCCACCTGCTTGAAATTTACTAATGATTTCGCATTAAACCCTACAGCTCCATTTCACCTATTCCCATACATCTATAGGCTTAGCTACTCTCTGCTTCATCTTAAATTTACTCTCAGCCCATAATGCTTCCAGCCTTTCGTCCCTCTGCACTGTTGCCATGTAGGACTATCAAAAAGATGGGAAGAAGAGGTAGCAAAGGAAGCAGAATATAAAGAAGCCAATAACCCAGTTGACTGAGTAGATGTAAATGATAACCATGTCCATGTCAAAACGCCAGCCACGGGAGTCATCGTCAAAGTCCATGGCATCGACGCGGTACCCTCCTCCATGGGGGAACTGGCGTCTTGCAATGGGACTGGACTGTCTCTGGAAACCTGGATGGAGTGACCAGAAGGGCATCTTATCAGGTTGTTATTAAAGCACCCGTGTGGGCTTGAAAGTTCAATGTAAAACATTACTAGTTTGTTCCTACTTAGTAACATTTGAAACAAGCGTCTATAGCCATTGTGAAGGCACTGTGAATGTAAACAAGAGAGTTGGCGCACTGAGAAACAGTCATGCATATCATGGAATCATGGAGATGTTTATATCACTGTTTTTCCATACTTTTAAGACCACTTTTCATGTGTGTATCATGTGTGAATAAAATTGCAAGTTTCTCTAAAAGCCATAGCTTTAAAAAGAATTTTGTATGTTTTGTATTTAATATACCATTAAAGCCTTAGGTACTTTAAGAATAAACTGTGCAGGTGGGTTTTTCTCCAGTTACACATGCAGAGTTACAAATGCGTCACTGTCATTAAATAATAACGACACATTTATATATGGCTCGCCTGTTTCAGATCTGTGTTTTGTTTCTAAACTGACAGGTATTTTGACTGATCTGATTCAGTTATCTTAAAACAGACATAATTCTCATGTATACAGAATGAAAAACTTGCCTCCAAAGATACGGAAGAGTTTTCTGCAGCTTGGGAGAGGCCATTTTGCACAACTTGCTTTTTGAAAGTTTTGTTTCCGGGACAGATATTCCTTTGGGAAGAATGTCCTCGCTGTTTGGTTTAGCTCTGTAAGAAACAAAGAGAAAAGTATTATCATACTTTGAAATGAATACCTTATTTCTACCTTTACTTCTTGATAGCCTGAATAAATTATATTTGATTTTGTTCAATATAAGGAGATGCAGACTCCCTCATTTTCTCTCTCTGATGTTTCAGTGTGACCTTGGCTTCGGTAATCAACACAAGAATGTAATCTAAAATCCTTGTCACCTAATCACTAACAAGAGCCCTTCTTGTGTCTGCAGTCCTCATAACCACAACCACTCTGCCTTTTATGGCACCAGCAGTGTCCCTGTCGCTCACTTTCCTCTACATAATGTAGAAGTAGGCCAATGCGAATCACAGAACTTCATCACTTATTCATAGATTTGTCCAAATCAGTCTTACGTAATCAGTGTGCAGTGATCACAAGGGTCTATAAAGTTTGTCAGTATATGGTATGCACTGTAAGTGCAAAAGCATATCTTCATTGGATAAAGATGCTTGTGTTAAGGAATTACACACAATTTCATATTTACTGGTACCACCCATCCCATAAGCATGTGCTTTTATCACGGTGCACTTTCCAGTGAAAAGAAATACAAAAGTGAAATCCTCTTCTGATATCTGTCAGAAACCACTAGATTAAAGCACCGAGCTTGTGTTTGATTTCGTTTTCTTGGCCTGATGACTCATCTGGTCAGAGCTGAACTAAAGGTCTACTCTGCTCCCTTTGGGACATCTGCAGCTGGGCCCTGTGAACAATCTGCAGCTTAGATGTCATCTGTTTCACTCATAAGAATACACATACAGCTGGAAATGCAAACGCTTTCCTATCATACGCATGTCCTACTGTATTTTCTATGCATTTACTTTTATTGTCAGGGACTACTTAATTGAATTTGTTCATATCGTTATGTAATCTTACCTTTCTGGAAGAATACATGTGTGATGATTGTTCTGCAGAGGGGACAGGGCGTGTTGGTGGGGCTGTTCTTGGCCAGTGTCCTCAGACAGGGTTCACAGAAGATGTGGTTGCAGGGGTGACACATGTAAGGGCTGAAGTAGACATCCAAACACACAGCGCAGATGTAACCTTCTCTGTCCCCGGCACTCACATCCTCATCATCCTCACTGCTGCTGCTGGATGGGTTCCCTGTTGAACTCTGGGTGTGGAGAAACGTTAGAGAAGAAGAGAAAGAAGAATGAAATGCATGTAAATATTGAGATAGAATACATTTAAAAACATGTAATTAATTATTTACAAAAATAGTTACAGTAATGAAGTAGCCATGAAGCATTGCAAATATGGATTGTAAATCCAGACCACAGAATCACAGTATCAACGGAATTAAGTGAAGAAGGTCAAACGCATCTGCATTTATTCACAAAGAATAAAGCTGAAAACCCTGAGATCTGACCTGAACTATGTTTTCTTTTGGATCCTCTTGAGATTCAGCTTTAAAAACTCTTTTCTTTAATGCACTGTATTTGATGAGTGTAAATGTCTTTGACACCCACCTCCACCACATAATATGTGTGAGGACAGGAGTGTTTCAGGTGTGAGTTGAACCGCGTGGCTACCTCCTTACATTTTCTCACATCGTACTGTAAAACAATATGACTGTGACATTGACCCTAATTCAAAACTCCATTTGCTTTACAAGACGTAAATCTCTTGAGGTACATTAGTGTTATTCTTGGAGAATCTATAGTAGTTATTTTATATGAGCCACACAATGTGACTCATGCATAGCCAGTCCAGTAAGATAATATTAAAACAATTTGTCCTCAGCCTTAATAACATAACAATAACAGCACAATACAACACTGTTCACATCCTCAACACACAACATGCATCCTCCCAGGTGCCTCATCATCTCAATATACACTTCCCATTTCCAAATCCTGAGTACAGTTAGTCATGTGAAAGGACACACCAAAACTCTTTTTGAGAACAGTATCTGGTAACAGTCCCTCTAGTCCCCCACCTCCTCCTCAGACCTGTGGTGACAGACTCTTGGGGACTGGTGTCTGAAGCTCAAGTCTTGGAAAAGCCTAGGGGTGCATCCAGAGTAATTACCACTTTCTCACCCAGGGGAAGCTCCAGGGACTTCCTGCTGCACCAGCCCTGCATCCCAAGGTGCGTCATTAACACAGAAGAGAGAAAACAGAGTGCACAGCTCCCAACTAATCATGGACACTGAGGCTCTCCCCTGGCAACATACATGTTATAATGGTACATATACAATATATGAATATATTCATTATCTATTATATATAGATTTCAAGCAAACATTTATGCAGAACTTCATTAGCTTTAAAAACACATTTCAGCTGCTGTATAGCAGCAATTAGGCCTGCTAATTGCTCATCCATTGCACAACACAACACCACTTCCTGTAGGAAAGTGGATAACAATAACACTTACTCTGTCTGACCTTTGCCCTACTGTATACTGCATGTAAAGAGTGCAACAGGACATTATCTTCAGAAACAGAGTAACTTGATATGGACTGTAGCAGAGGTTCTGAAGCTACATGTTTTTCACGAAAACAAAGTCACATGTATGAAGTAAAAATAAATAAAACTGTCAACACATCTTGTGAAAAAGGGGTTTCTGACCAGAAGGTTCAAATTCTAAGATGACTGAGAAAGTATGAGAAAGTAAATGAGAAAAATTTTGTTGAGCATCCCTTAAGTGGATTTCTTTTGAGCCCTTTGCTCAATGGCTAATAGCTACATAAATGCTGTGTCGTGCTGCACTGTCCCAAGTGAGAATGAGCGTAACTGTGTAAGTACAAAGTAGGACAGATCAAAGAAAAGCACATGCATAGTCAATAAACCTTGATGATGATAAACGATCACGCAAGCTCATTCAATTACCTCAGAATATATAAAATTTTGAACAAAGGAATTAAAGTTTCTAAGTCTAGAAAACCCTGTCATTTCCAGAGCTGGATAAAAAGGTCGATATTACTCTCAAGTGCATTAACAATGGAGCGGGAGGTAGAATGCAATTAGCTTAGCTTTAGTTTAATGAATGGGGTAAGGGAAAATAACAAGCCTGGCTAGGACAACATTCATATATGTGTTGATCAAAGGTCATGCATAAACAAAAATGTAGAAGAGGTTAAAAATCCTATTTGCATTGTAGAAGATATCTTATTGTGTCCCAAAGAAACCATAATAAAGCAACAACCTCAAGTACTGTGTTAGAGCAGATAGCATATGTATCAACAAGTCATTAACTGCCGACGTGGGGAAAGAAGAGCATGTAAACTAACTAAACAATATGATAAGCAAGACTCTTAACAATCAGAAAATGAATATTGTCTGTTTTAGCTTTCTGTAATTCAGCAGTCAGAATCATTTCAATTCAGCAACGTCACTGCAGAGCTGCAGCAGCCAATCAAAACAGAATCTGCTCTTTTGTCTGCTTGGTTTTGAAGGGCTCTCTGCCCAAGCCTCATCATGCAACTAATTCAGATGTAACCCCACTTTAAACCACACAGACAATGGCTATTGAGATGAGCTGGGTGCTGATAAAGCTGTTGAGAGTCAGAGTCTAGATGAAATGAAAGCACAGACACACACAAATACACAATTAGCCACACAGAGCGACACAAAGAGCCATAAATGAATACGATGCAATGTACAAGCAATGCTGCAATATTTAAGTCTGATATATTTACCTATTCATTGTACTATACAAAAACACAAAAAAAAGCTTTTAGTTGCTTTTTTCCATTAGCCTTCAATTTTAAAATGTAAATAGACCTTTAAGTGGGTCAGTTAGGTCATTTTGAGCTAAATTTATCTGAAGTACCTGGCTATAAATCTTAGGGAATCACACGAGAAACTTTAGAGTTTACTGTGTACACTTATTCTCCAACAATCAGGACATCATTGAAATAAAAGATCCTTATATGTTTGCGTATTCACTGTTTAATGTCCAAGCCAATAAAGAATACTCATACAGAGGGCCAAAGTCTGATATGAGGTTTTCCAGTGGTTATACATAAGCAACCATTTTCCTTAAATATATAATAAAGGTGTGTCACTCATTCACCTGTCTGCTCTCCTGCAGTTGACTCTGTCTCCATCTTTCCCTCTTCCTCTGTCTCCTCCTTAGACATCTAATCCTGTTCTTCTCTCTTTTGCTCATCCGTCTCTCCCCAAAAGGAGTGGAAGGCAGCAAGACTGCCGAGGTCATGGTTTGACTCATAACCTCCATGACACCACTACCCCCTTCATCGCCGTCCTCCACTTCCTCTTCTTCCTCTTCTTCTTCTCCTAGCTCTGAGCCAGTGACAGATGGGATGTGTGTCTGAGTCTGATGGATGTGAAATGATCTTCCAGTTGCTGCCCCAGTCCTCACCTCCACCCAGAATGGATCTGGCTCTGTGGATGAACTACGTGGGTAGCGGCTTAGATCGCCCACGACTATCCTGGATGAAAATCTACCCGGTGACAGTGGTGCAGCTCTAGCTTGGATGGGAGGCTGGGGAAGGGGCACAGACCTTGGTCGAGGGGACTGGGGGTGCAAATCAGCAGTGTTAGTCCAGGAGCAGCTTGCACTGTGATGTCTGGGACAGACATTCCCTCTCTGCAAATTGTTTGATCCTTCAGTAAAGTCTGCAGTGCTGTTTAGCTGTAAGTCAGAATTACTGCTGGAAAGACTGTCAGTGCTGCCTCTGCCCTCTGTGTCCCATGCTGCCTCTACACTTGTCTCAGTCTTTCTCTGTCTTTGTTTTCCTCTTTCTCTGCCTCCAGTATGTTCAGCACTCTGTCTTTCTTCATCTCTGCTTTGACTTCCCTCTCTCCATCTTCCTCTGCTGTCCTCGCGGCCTTTATTCTTGTGTGCTTTCCTCCCTGGCAGGACAGGCCTCACCAGAAGCCCCACACTGCTTGACCCTCCTTCTCCCGCTGGATCTGCACTCCTCATCCAAGGGGTTACCACCCTCAAGAGTGGATTGACATCCTTGTGGTTACTGCTGTCTTCACTGGCATCCTCAGATCCATGACCTCCGTCTCTGCTTGAGCCATATACACCCAAGCCTCCCACATGGGAGCTCATAACGGCGCTTTCAAGCACCTCAGTCACCACCGCAGCACATCTGATGTAACTCTAACCAGTTAGCCTGGTCTTTCCCCAGTCATCCTTCCATAAGTGTTTTTGTCTGCCTCCCACTACTTCTGGATGTAGGGGTTTAAGCTATTTTTACAAGCTGGAGGGACTGTTCCAGTGTAGAGGAGGTGATCGGTGCAGCCCTCTGTCCTGGCCTATCCTGTCCCTGTTGGCCCCCCTGGGACATTCCACACTGCTGACAAAGACAAAGCTTCCCTGGTGAGCCCCATTACAAAAGGTGCACTGTTCGTGGCCTCATTATTGTCCTGTGTGACCTATAGAAAACACAATGCTATGCAACCACTGAACGCACACAAAAATAAGATGAAAAAGCCAGAGCCACCTTTCCCAACCACAACCATCATGTCAGCTTTTTTTACTCTTGTGTTGATAAGCAGAGTGCAGAGTGAGCGGTTGTGGGTTTGCATTTATCGTAACAGACACAGAAGACACGATTCCTTAGACATTTCCATTATAAGATACATAATTTGTCTTATCTGGTGCTGCATCATTGTCAAAGATCACCCATCTACTTGAACCTAAGAAACACCTAAAGCCAAAATGTTTTTGATCCCTGTTGATTTATGCCTCATTCAGACAGACTGCTTCACTGGTGCTAAACACAGCATTCAAGAAGATGGAAATTACGAGCTTTCATCAATGGAGAAAAGAAAAAGTAAAGACAAATGTGACATCAGATTGGGTTAGGCAAATGCTGTGATTTATGTGAAGGATATTTAAAGGCATCATTATACCTCATAAATCATTTTTTGTGATTGTATTATATACTGGGTGAATGGATTACTTATGGATTTTTTAATTTGTTTTGATAAATTAATCTTCCCTGTTTATCGCTGTTTAGTAATTCAATAGTAACTTTCCCTTACTATTTAACAAAATGAATTTGTTAATTTGTGATGATTAAGTTTCTGGGGTTTTTTTTCACAAAAAATATTTGCAAACTTTTATGTCGAGTAAAAAAGCTATTAATACATTATTGCAATTATAATTATTATATTTAAAATATATTGCCGGCTCCTTTCGAGTCCTCATCTGTTTTATGGTTTTACGGTATTTTTCTGGTAAAGCAGTGGCCATCACTCTTTGCAGTACTCGGTGTGGACAGCAGATGGCAGCAGCCCTCCTCCCTGCACAGCCGTGGCGCTGTCCACCGTCCTGAAAGTACCTTTCGCTCCCAGCGCTGTGGACATTTTACCTGTTTCTCGATCCCAGCACAAAATGCAGTGATGTGCTCTCATTACTAAGTCTTTACTGGTTTCTCAAACTGGTCCCGTGAAAGAAAGACATATTTTTAATAGAACTTTACTGAAACAAAAAAGTTACTTTGAAGTGATGAGAGATTAAGTTATATAGGCTATTCGTTTTTTAAAAAAAAAAAAATCTCCCTCGAGGAGCCCGGCAACAGATTAGCCTCGTTTCGTTCTATTTCTGTAATTAATCAGAGTTAGTCCTGACCGATTTAAGATGCAAACAAAACACAGCAATCCATAAAATAATCTGCATAGTTAATCTAACGAGTATAATAAAGGAAAACAAATGAAAAGAAAGCTCTGCACCCTCATCGGCTGTCTCCAGTGAAAAACTGAGCAACAAGGAGAGCAGCGGCACAAAACTCCAGGGCGACCTCCTCGCGGTCTGACGTATCCAAAGCTGCTGGTATAAATGAATTCACGGCGTCACCAAGCTCAGATGATTCGCAGTACCAGTGAGCGCACCCGGCTGTCAACACTCACAGGCTATAACACACACAACCCCCTCACACACACACAAACACGTCTGCGTCATGCGTCCTGAGAGCCACGGCACGAACTCGGTAACTCCGATGGACCCCGGTAAAACGCACAGCAGCAGCAGCAGTCTGAGAGGCTGACTGTGTCCAGCTCATCAGCCCAGCTGCGCGTCCCCCACTGTTCTGGGAAAGTTGTGTTCTCAGTGTGGACGAATTATGGATTTCATCACAACAAGCAGAAACGACAGCAACGCAAGCGGTTACCCTGACGGGGTAAACGTGGTCGCCGACTGGGACGACGGGGGTGCGAATGGCACGTCTGGGTCTCTGCCAGATCTAGAACTAAGTTACCAGATTATCACCTCTCTGCTCCTGGGGGCCCTCATCCTCTGCTCCATATTTGGCAACGCGTGCGTCGTAGCAGCCATCGCCCTGGAGAGATCTCTTCAGAATGTGGCTAACTATCTGATCGGATCCCTGGCGGTGACAGACCTCATGGTATCTGTTCTGGTTCTGCCCATGGCCGCCCTCTACCAAGTACTGAACAAGTGGACACTGGGGCAGGAAATCTGCGATTTATTTATCTCTCTGGATGTACTGTGTTGCACATCATCCATTCTGCACCTGTGCGCAATTGCCTTAGACAGGTACTGGGCCATAACAGACCCCATAGACTATGTAAATAAACGGACACCAAGGCGAGCTGCGATCTTGATTAGTGTAACTTGGCTCATTGGTTTCTCAATTTCCATCCCGCCTATGTTAGGATGGAGAAGCGCTGAAGACAGGGCGAACCCTGACGCCTGCATCATCAGCCAGGATCCGGGCTACACTATCTACTCCACATTTGGGGCTTTTTATATCCCTCTTATCCTCATGTTGGTACTGTACGGGCGAATATTCAGGGCTGCTCGGTTTCGCATTCGGAAGACTGTTAAGAAAACTGAGAAAACAAAAGTGTCAGAAAAGTGCTTGACTGTGTCTCCGGCGATTTTCCACAAGAAAACCAACGGGGAGGCCGGAGGCAAAGGCTGGAAGCGCAGCGACGAGTCTAAACCCAGCTCTCCGTGCGTAAACGGCGCGGTGAAACATGGAGAGGAAGGCGAGTCACTGGAGATCATAGAAGTTATCAGCAACTCAAAAACCCACCTGCCTCTGCCTAACACCCCTCAGTCCTCCTCACATGGCTATGAAAACATGAATGAAAAAAACTCGGGGGCGAAGAGAAAGATCGCGCTGGCTAGGGAACGTAAAACGGTGAAAACACTTGGCATCATCATGGGAACTTTCATCTTTTGCTGGCTGCCCTTTTTCATCGTCGCCCTGGTGCTGCCTTTCTGTGCAGAGAGCTGCTACATGCCCGACTGGCTGGGCGCTGTTATTAACTGGCTGGGCTACTCCAATTCTCTCCTCAACCCTATCATATATGCCTACTTCAACAAAGACTTCCAAAGTGCTTTCAAGAAGATTATAAAATGCAAATTTCACAGACCGTAACCACAAAGTGAAGCATTTGTGTGCGCCTAAATTTGAAGTCATTAAACGGACAGCAGGAAATGTCCACTGACTGTATAGAACAGCAAAAAATATTACAGACTTTAATTCAGGGACAGTGTCTTTGCGGTGTGTGTTTGAGGAGAGTGTAAAAAAAAATATCTGGGGTCAGTGGCCCTTGATGAAATGAGACTGGACAGAACTTTTCGCTCTAAATGTACAAGCTCATGTTTATTCAGTGTTGTAGCTACAATATATAGCCTATATGCGATGGCAGCCATCGTTGTATTGCCATACAAGACGTGTCATGTGCTGATTCCATGCATTTTATCATCAGGCACGCGGGGTTTCCGTCAGTTACGTCATGAGCTTTGTAGCACTGAAACAATAAAAGCAATCAAAGTTTGTCATTAAGAAATAGCCTATGAGTCGTCACTCAGTTGTTTTTATTTAGAAAAGGAAAAAGTAATGAGGCGAGAACAGATCAGGGCCTGTTATGAAAAATCACTCACTTTGGATCTGTCTCATTATACGTCTTCACATACTTCATAACGAATCCATCACGTACTGCTGAAGGATTTTATCTCTCTCTTTTAGTCTACCCCTCCTCTGGCTTCAGACTCCAGCTCTTCCTCCTCCCCATACAATCTATCTATTTCTGACTCCCAGGTTGTCCCCTGTGTGTGAGAGAAAAACAGAAACAGCAGTAATACAGAGAAAGAATGACAGGAAAAGCAAGGGATGGCATCAGTGTGATGTTTTTATTCAGAATCATATTCTATACAAGCTTACTGTGCATAATAATTTAATGTATAGGGTGTTTGAACTGACAGATTTTTACATCTCCGGCATCAAAAAATTCCGTTCTGAATTTAGTATAGATACACTGATGGCTGAGAGACACACAACATACATTCAGAGCATTAATAGAAAGAGTTGCAGGAAACCTCCTTATAGTCTCACTCTCACTGACTCTCATCTATCAATCAAATCCCAGACACAAATCTACTTACAGCAGATACAAAGATAAAAACCCTCAGACATTAAAAGAGAAAGGAGGAAGAAAACAACTTTCAGGAAGAAGCCTGTATGGGGCCTGCACGCTTTGCAAGATGGGTGGCTATTTGGCTTGTTGTCATGGAAACACATCAAGCCCAAGGCATCATGGGTCAGTCAGTAGTGAGCCTGCTAGCTGAGCATGCCAGACAACATTACAATTTAGAGATGGCACCTGTGGCATACAACATGAGTGCTCTTCTGATGCATGGAATTGGATGAGATATAAGTTAGAAAAGGGCCTTTTGACTCAGGGGGATTAAACATGAACTTATCAGTCAAAGTCAGAGAAGAGCCTAGTGTTTCAAGTAATATTAGTTTAATCGATTTAGCAGAATCACTCAGCAGAACCAATATTATTCTTTCCTGACTTTATGTCAGTTCACTAAAGTTTTATCTCCTGTATCTTATGTAATGTAGTGATAGGGAGGAAAAATATCACATTGTACACCATCTGTATGTATCAAGAATCGTGACAAGACACATCATGGGCAATGATGGGATTAGATAATGTCCACAACCAGTAGTGATCGTAAATAAAAAAAAAACCTTATCACAGCTTTGTGGGTAACAGATCATTAAAGCTTTTGTAGAGCCAAAAAAAGCAATAACAAGTCATAAAAACTTTGAAACTAGTTTCTTG
Organism: Coranthus polyacanthus; assembly: GCA_037367275.1. NCBI lineage: Eukaryota > Metazoa > Chordata > Actinopteri > Kurtiformes > Apogonidae > Coranthus > Coranthus polyacanthus. Next base: position 24,632,123 of record JAPQRN010000027.1, on the reverse strand, counting down.
AGAAAATTGAGCTGGAAGGGGCAAGTGATAAAATCCTGTGTTTCTCTATGCCACAGGCTTCCTCTCTCCGTGTGATGACTTTTGCTCTGTGGTGCATCAGTGAGACATCAATGCACTCAAAATGCTTTTCGGAAAATTAATCTCATACCTGTAACCCCGAGGTCAAATTCTGGGTTTATGAGGGCTCAGAGATGCCCACGGCGAACGTGGTATGAGCCGCTTAACATGGTATACTTTTCAATTGTGAGCCACAGTGGGTGTAAGACCATTAAAAATCATTACATTTGGCCCTGATATATGAGATTACAAAGGACACGACCGAGCGTGAAGCGTTATATTACCAAAAGTTTAGATTGCAGGGTGCATTAATCCCATTTATACTGGGATTCTTAAAGGGAAAACAGGTAGTAGCAGTGTAATGAGGAGAGGAGAGGAGAGGAGAGGAGGGGAGAGGAGAAGGAGAAGGAGAGGAGAGGAGAGGAGAAGGAGAA
>JAPQRN010000027.1:24617434-24631532 GCA_037367275.1 Coranthus polyacanthus | reverse complement strand
GAGGAGAGGAGAGGAGAGGAGAGGAGAGGAGAGGAGAGGAGAGGAGAGGAGAGGAGACGAGAGGAGAGGAGAGGAGACGAGAGGAGAGGATTATATAAAATGGTACCACTAACTGGGGGATTACAGGGTTTATTACATGTGTTCCACTGCCCTCTGGCCTAAAACTGAGCAAAACTGTATCAGGCTCTGTCTATATAGTTGGTGGTGATTATTAGTCCTACAGTATGAGCATTTAGTCAAGAGGAACAATAGATGAAACAATTCTCAAGCACAAACACTCAACTTTTATTTGTGCACATTTTCCAGCAGTAAGTGGAATCACAGCATCAACACTTGAGCTGTTTTAACATTTAGACATGTACAGGTGCAACACACAGAATAAATAAAAACGTGTCTCCCCAGAGGCAAATTTTTCAGCTTTTAAGTGACACTAATGTTTGTCACATTCAATGAGCTTCCGAGATGGATTCAGCATCAAGTAACAAATGCCACCATCTCACATTTTCTATATTTGCATTATAGCTTTCATTTATTTAAGTTAGTGATGAAACACTCTTATGAAAACAAAAAGTGAATCTACTTAAAACTGTTATGTAATAACTAGGGCTGCATTTACCAATTATTTTCAATGTCAGTTACAGTGCCAGATATTTTCCAGAATAATTCATCAGTTGTTTGGCTGATAAAGTAACATAAAAATAAAAAAATATGCCAAGCATCTAGAGCTTATGCTTATGTATTCTGATTGACTGTTTAGTCTGTTCAGCAATGCAAAACACAAACATATCCAAGGTAAGATAATATAAAATATACAAAGAAGAAGCAAATCCCCACATTTGTGAAGCTGGAACAACTATTTTTGCATTAGAATTATTTAAATAATCAGCTAGTCAACTGTGTTTTCTTCCCATAGAGCTGCTAATGTATTATTTAATGCATCATTTAGCAATCTGTTGCTTTCATTTGGTACAGCTGATTCACATATTAATTTTGTTGTTATAAATGATCTACATGTTGGAATTTGCCTTGAGAAAACTAATAAAAAACTACTGAAAACATGTGATTCCTTTTCCACTCTATCTGTGTACTGATGCTTTAGATGCTTAAAAATGGACAGTCAGGACATTTTTTAATTAAATGAGTGTCTTCTTAGATCTGTCATATCGGTGAGTCTCAAAGGTAAATCCTTAAAATAAACCTATAAATTTAGGCAGCATTCAAAGGAAGAAGGACTACTTTGGTGATATTTTGAACTTGATTTAGAATCACTTGTTGCTTGTTGGGCTCAAAATCTCAAGCAGTCGAAGTCATACTGCTTTAAAAGTGGCACTGACTGAGAGAGCACAAAATTCTCTACATTTTCAATGTATACATTTTGTGTACAAGTGTAATTTGTGAAAGTTATAGGGGTTTAAGTGAGAAATTCTTGTTACGAGTTGAACAACTGCAGCTTCTTCTATGCATTTCACAAGGCTTTGGTTTGGTGAACATTTATAAACTCTTCAGAGAACACTTGTCTTCTGTTATACTTAGGAAAATGAAGTCATATACCATATCATTGATATATATTTTCCTCTTCCAATTGCTGACCCAATAAAAACAGCTCCGCGACCGATCAGAATATCTGGGACAACGACGCTATCGAGACCAGAACAGTAAGTTAACCTGACATTTGATAATGCTGAGTAAAGATGGGAGCAAATAACTACATGCCTTAAACATAGATGATTCTTTTTTTGGATTCTTTTTTTCTTATGTTAACTGCTTCACTGAATACATCCAAACTCCAACCAAGACCGAACAGAAGACAGAGAGTGAGGATGAGGAAGTCTTCGGTTTTCAGTTGGAGAACAGATTCGCCCTCCTGGATGGACTTGAGTCTCCTGAACCGGCTGATGAGCTTCCCCCTCAGTCTCCATGCTCCCAGAAGATGACCCCTGCTGAGATCAGAGGAGCCCCAGCCCCAGCCTGCAGTGGTTCAGAGTCCTGAACCTTCTGAACAAGAGGCTCCTGATACATCTCCACCATTGCCTGCAATAGAACCAGAGCCTGCTGTGTCTCCGGTAGAAAACGTGAACCCTGTTAGTCAGGTGGAGGAGGAGGCCCAGGTGGACACTATGGTCCTCACGGAGGAGGTCCAACAAATGGCACAACACCAACACCATGCTCAGCAAAAACAACAACCTGGAGCAGCAGATGGAACAGATTCGCAAAGCCAAAACACCAAGTCTGTGGAAAAGGTTCTGACACTGTGACACTGTACTACTGTCTTAACACAGTAGTACACAGTGGGCAAAAATAATGACATTTAAAAAAAGAAGGCTTGGAAAAAGGGTTAAAAAACAAGGACAAAGTGAGGAGGAAATAGACGTGACAGAACACTCGATATAACACGTTTCTGCTTTGCCCCCTACATTACTTGAGAGCCTGTTTGATGGGTCAGAATTTCTTCAAGGATCTCACAGCCTGCAGCCCATCGCTCTCTCTCTCTCTCTCTCTCTCTCTCTCTCTCTCTCTCTCCATCCAAGCATGAGAGCGAGTCAGGTAGGGAAGAGCAGCAGAAAACTCCTTCTGACATGGAGAAATGAGGGTTTGGGCGTTTTCAGATGAGGTCATATTTTAGTACAAAGGTTTGTCTACCTGTGTCATTTCTGTTTCACAAGACAGTTGAAACCTTGACGGATAACATGGGGCTCTTTTTCTCTACACGCACACAAACTCATCACCCTGATAGAGAGCAGGCATCATTATGCTCCAAGACAACAGCAAGCAGGCAACAAGGTATGGAGCCTGTTTGTGAAGCAGCACACTGTCAATGTTAGAAGTATTCATTGGTTTTGTAGTATTTAATTATTAAACATTTATTACCTCAGCCAGGGACGATATGCTGTATTTCCATTGCTGTGAGTTTCTTTGTTTTTCTTTCCTCTGCACTGATTCTCATGAAACACTGTGGAAGGGTAAGGCCTGGGCCATGGACGGACCCATAACATGTTGGAGCAGATCCATAAAGACACGTGGACGCTGGAATTATTTTTCACTTTTTCAACATTGGGTATTTGACTCAATTACAGGACCGTGGGGCCTTAGTGGAGGTATGAACTCTCTGAATGTAGTTTGATTGCAACATTAGTATTATTATTTTTGTCCATTTGAGTACTTGTTAGGCACGACCAGCAGATATAATCCAGCAGGACGTATGCTTTTCAATCAGAGCAAGAGGTGCAGCAGATGTCATTGTTCTTTGTTTGGTTGCTGAAATGGTCAAATACATCACACAAAACATTATGATTTTCTGCACAATAGACTTATTTTTGAAGAATTTGTTCTTCAGTGCCTCTGTGTCTGTATGATTTTGAGATTTGTATTATTATTATTTAGACTGCGGACAAACCACCACTACACAAGTAAAAAAGAAGTACCCTTACAATGGACACTCTTGTTGATGGACTTTGAAGTTTGGATTGCTCACGCATGACAGAGGATTGTTGGATTATCACGTTGAAAGACATGTCGGCACCTGGAGAGCCAGCGGCATACGGACATTGCACTAACCTACCTAACAGCGTCAGTATGTTTAAATATTTTCTCTGGAGGCTGTATTGAAAAAACGGCTGAACTACTGGAATGTTTGAGTCATTGTATGTTGATGAATAGTGGGAGTTTTTTTTTTCGCCTTCAGATGTGGAAATCAAATCAAGCGTAACTTTAGCATCAGAGGGAGATGCAATTCAAATTGTGAAGGACTTGACTGCACTCTGTAATATGGGTGATAAACGGCTGTTCTGCATTGATATCAATCCTAGATGACATCAGAACACCAGAGATAAAACAACTGGGTTTGATCAGCTTCCATGTAGACTGCAGTCGTGTGGTGATTCTGACAAGTTCAGGGTTTCAGTAGAAGAACAGCCTCAGACCAGGAAAGGATTTTGTCTATGGTCAGCTCAGTGCACCATCCATTAATCATACCAGCCACATTCTTGTTGTAGGGGCTTTGCAGAATAAACCAGAAGCGGGAGGAGCAAATTCCCCACTCCTTCTCTCTGAGCGGCCGAGTGACCTCCAAAGAATGAGTAGATTCCTCATGGTTCACTCCATCAAACCTTAGGACACCTGTAACAGCGCAACTTCAAAATATTTCTGACACCAGTCAAACCGTTCATGGTATGGTTTCTTGCCTGAGACCGGAAAAGGCTGATAATGTACATGCTGCTTTTCTTGTGCACCTTTGAAGCAAATCACCATTCCTCACGGAGCTCACAGCAGCCGTTCTTGCTGTCCAAATGGAAGGAATCCTTCAAAAAGAGCTACAGCGGCAGAAGGACAAGTCAGTGTTTTGGACCTATAGCAGGACTGTTCTCAAGCATATCTTAAATTAAACTAGACTCTGTTATTACAAAAAACGCAGATTTTGAACAGTGGAAGTATGTGGGCTCCAAGGTCAATCCCGCAGATGATACATCCTGTGAACCGAGAGCTGAGGAATTTCTGACACACAGAAAATGGATTAAAGGCCCAGAGTTTGTCACGAGTGGACCATACATGACATGAGTCTAGCTGTGATTGCCGCTGATGACCCAGAGGTTAAAAGAGGATCAGCAGTGAATGACAGTGTCAAGGACACACAAAATCCCACAGAGCACCCTGTCAGCTACTGCTCATCTTGGAGGAAACTTAAAATGTCTCTCGCTTGGTTCCTTGAGATTAAAAGAGTTCTTTTACTTTTGAGTCAAAAGAGAACTTAAAGCTACTGAGAGTGACAAGGACACGGGAGTTAAAAGTTCTGTCAAACAGAAACTTCAGAGCTTCAAAGACACACTTGGAGGGAAAAACATGTGATGAAGTAGAAAAGGCAAAAAATTGTTTTGTTCAGAAACACAGGTTCAAGACCAAAATTAACCCAGTAAAGGATGGCTCAGAAAACGTCTCCAAGGACAGTCCATTGTACAAACTAGATCCTATACTGGAGGAGGACATTTTCAGAGTTGGTTGTCACTTGCATAAGTCGGAATTACCATCACAAACTAAGCATCCTGTTATACTTTCAAAAGACATGCGCATTTCCCCGTTTATTTTATGTCATATCCATCACAAACTAAACACTGGACACGCTGGTAGAAACCACATGTTGTGCAAACATCGACAGATATATCGGATTATTATGCCAATTCTGCTGCATGAATGATACAAGTTACAAAGGAAAACTCAGAGAGCAGGGTTATCCCAGACATGGCTCCTTTCACAGATGTGGAAACTGACTGAAATGAAAAGAATCTAAAAATAATAAATCTAAAAAAGTGATTTTCACCTCTCTGACCAGCCATGCATTACAAGTGAAAGTGGCACATCCCCTTGATACAGACTCTTAGATTAATGCTGTGTGAAGATTCATTTGTAGAAGAGGTCCTGAGTTGAGGTTAAGGTCTGACAATGGCAGGAATTTCACTGGAGCACTGAAGAGTTAAAGGGAAGTCGTGCTGCTTTGAATAATGTGAAAATCCAGGGTCCCTTTATTCAAGATGGGATCAAGTGCACCTTTAACACATCAGCAGCCTCACATCTGTGTCTCATTTGCTCAGTGAGACACATGCTCACCTCTGCTCTCATATCCGCCTCTATTCTCATCCAGGAGGTTTTGGATGATGAAGTCCTACAAATGACAGGCCCATTACAGGACGCTCTGATAAGCAGAACTGCCTCTACATCCACAGAAGAGGGAAGCAAGCAGTCTTTGGGGGAAAAAAAAAACACATTTGAACATTTACTTGTGATGCAGGAAAGACAAAAAACCAAGACAACACTTTTCTCCGGGAGATACTGTCATCACTGCTGATGCAACAGCTCTGAGAGGATCCAGAATGATGGGCCTTTGAGTTCCTCCAAACTAAGACTAGTGTCTTGGAGAGATCTCTGACAAAGATCTGGCTGCTCCTGAGGGCTACAGAACAGGATCACAGACATTTATTCTTTCTTTTTCTCCTTCTATCCTGTGACAAAAAGTGACTCAAAAAGTGACAAAAACTTCCAACGTTTTTTTTATATTTTCTGGAGCTAAACGTAGCCAAAAATGTTGCTGTTAATTTGAGCGTGCGCTGCTTTACAAACAGAGCCCCATAAAAAGGCAAGAGTAAACAATGTCTAATGCTCTCTGCTGCTTCTGCAAACAATTCAAAAACATAAGAGCGATGACGAGTTATGAGCCAGAGGCCATTTAGTGGTGCAGTCTGAGAAACATTTCACCTCAGTTTGTGAAATTTCAAAGACACTTTCGCCTGTCCCTCACCCTCTAAAAAAACTCTCACTTCTGCTTAGTTTAGTGCGCTTCTCCATCCCCAGAGGAACACTTTGGATTTTTTTTTTCTTGTAAAGTGCCATACTGCCAAAACTTTGATGAGATAAAATAAGTGGACAGAAACTGAGTGGACGAGGTGGCATACCAAACACCAGCTGTGTGACACAAACACTGACTGTGTGACACTGTGTCTGAACAAAGGCCACTCCAAACAAAACAGGCCCCACTCAGTTTGCCTGGAGGCAGTGAATACTTTGTAGTTGTTAGTGTGTGCATGTGTGTGCATGTGTGTGTCACTATGTCAGACAGCTACTGTACCACTTACAACTAAACATCCACATCTAAACAAAAGCATAAAGCCTGGAGCAGAAGAAGCCACTGAGGATCTCAGCTGAGGTTTTGGCTCTGCAGCCAAAACTGCCAAAGTCTGCCAAAAAGTGAAAGGATTTCCCATTCACTTCCAGGGTTGTTTGTTTTGTGTCTTTTCTGTTGTTTAGGATCCATTATCCAGTGGCCATTACGGTACTTGAGCTGCGTCTCGACACACTCGTCATCTGCAATCAACAGATAAGCTGTGGTGGCTTCGAGATGTGTTTTTTATCATTTACTTGCCTCCATTTATGCAATTATAATTCCAAAAGCTATCTTTTCATCATCATTTTGACCACTGGAAATAAATGACTGTCCCCTCGTAGATCTTTCCTCACATAAAACTCGAGCAGCCGACTGTTGTACCGCATTTCATCAAGACTTTCTGTCGCTATAGAAAGAAGCCATCTCTGTTCCAAACCTTCGCCCTCTAATATCTGCAGCAAAAAAGTCAGACCTACAATTTAAAAGCATTAATCACTGTTTTTGTTTTGTAAAATTAAGACCATATAACAAAGCTTCTATAACATACAGTTTTCAGTTTCAGACAGCGTTTCATATGATTGAAATTTGTCAATTTAGTAGAAATAAATTCCCTTTTAGTAATTGCGTGGACATGTGTGTGTCAGTGTTCTTAGACAAGATGAAGTCAACATGGGTATTAATTTGGACCTGGCTGCCCCTGGCACCTCGTTGACGGTGTATGAAGACAGACAGAGACAGAGGGCGAGACACAGAGAGAGAGAGAGAGAGAGAGAGAGAGAGAGAGAGAGGGTAACACATCTTGGAGAGGAAACATCACTTGGCTTATTGCATCACTTCCAGTGCCTGTCAGCAAACAAAACACGCTGCCAAGAGTAAGATCTATTGCCTTAAAATGAACTCTTTAACAAATAACAGCCCCCACTGTGTCTGTTTCATCTGCTGCCAACTCTTGCAATGCATTTTTGCAGCTTCTCACCATGTGTCCTGTATATATGTTCACAGTCTAAGTATAAATAACTTAATGTGTCAGCTTTTTGCTCCGGGGACAAAATCTAATTTGAATATTTCTATTTTACATTTCCTCCTCCTGTCTGTGCATTCGCAAATTCACGAATCACTTTTTAGTGAATTCGCTTTTTGGCTCTTACATGTCTGTGACCTCAGCAAAGGTGGCTTTATTGCTTCTTCGTAGATCTTTAATAACATTATCTGGATGCTTGATGTTTTGTATCCTTTGTCTTTGCTTTCAGAGGTGTTGTCTTAATTGCCAACATGATACTGACACTGACAGAATATGTATGGATTAATTGGGCTCTCACGTGCAGAGACAAACACGCACAGTTATCCCCCTAAATCTCATTGATAGTCCTGTTCAGACCTAATTGTGACTTGTTTGCAAAAACCTGTTCCCAAAACAAACTGATTAAAATTTCTCTTCCTCACTTTCAAAGATAAGAGGAGCAATGAAATGGTGAACAGTATATCTCAGAAATAGGAATGCACAACCCAAAACAGCAGAGTCTGAAAAGGTGAAGTGTAAAGTAATCCCTGCCCCTAACTATTATGCAAAAAGCTCACTGGTTTATAGTCACAATTGTTTTAGGGTGGGCTTTATCAGTGGGAAGCGGTTTAGGGACTTCATATGTGTGGATGAGATAGTCGTTTAAAATTTACCACCGTCGACACAGTCGCTTCATTTACTTAATGTTCTGTGATGGATAGGTCCATAAATTACAGGAGCAAGACTTAAACAGGGAATCACCTACCGCCATCTATGTTACATGTGTGCAACTAAAAAACATGGAAAGTTAAACGGAGTTATTTCAATGACAAAACATTGACTTCATCCTCTGGGTAGCACCACAATGTCAGGGCATTTGTGGTATTCCACTGTCACTATAGGGGGAAATCTATATGTATACAGAGTATTGGAGTTCAGGCTAAACTCTAGTCTTAGGGTTAGAGTTTGATTTTTAGATGAGAGAGCAGCTGCTGTGTTTACATGTGTATGTCGATTCTCTTTCGAGCATAGTCTAAAGACAGTATGTTCATCTTTACAGCTGTGCCAGCTATATGTTTTTGCTCCTGTGTGTGTGTGTGTGTGTGGGGGAAAATCCTATCTCAGTTGTTTGAGTGTGTCAGGGCATGAGCAGGCGCCCTAAGGGTGTTTATACGCCTATATGTAGAATTCTTGTAAACAAATTAGGTACATGGGTGTGTGCATCAAAAGTGTGCGTAGCTGAGAATAACTGGCTTAGATTTGTACTTTTGGTATATGTGTGTATGATGTATACTTGTGTCACAGTTTGTGATGTGTGAGTGCACTCATGTAAGTTGTGCGCTGTTGACTAATGTTAGTGGACAGCAGCCGTGGTCCCCATGGCAAAGTCTATCCATTAGTCTCTGTCACAGCACAGCTGCAGCTCCACGTATCTAAATGATAAGAGCTTGCAGACACTTCATCATTCGCAAACAGAGCCTCTAAAGGAGGCCAATTAGATACATGCAGTGCTAACAGCAGCCAGGGGGCTTATCTTATGATCCTCTGACCATGCCATTTAACCAAGAGAAATCATATATGGTGCATGCACACAGCTCTGTGGGTAGTCATGCATGGCAATTTGCGCAAACAAAAACTATATGTGAAGTACACACACATATACAACAATATTAGATTGTGCTATTTATAAAGATACAGTGATGAGATTAAATGCGTTGGGCTAATCCCGCGGGGTATCCCAGACTATGTAATCCCCTCCGCATGTTCTGGTTCTGCTCTCAGGTCTCTTCCTACAGGAGAAGTAGAGAAAAACACTACTTATATACTTACTTGATGTAGAAAAAAAAACAAAAAACATCCAAATCAAATGAAATAATTCATCAGAAATCAAGTTTATCAGAATATTGTATATGTCCACTGTTGAATATATATATATATATATATATATATATATATATATATGTATATCAGCTGTTCCCAAGTCCCAAAGTGCAGTGGGCTGCAGTCAATTAGAATGATTTAAAAGCGGTATTTTCTCTGCAGTGTTTAGTTGTTATACACTTTCTACAGAGTCCTGGTTTGTAGCTTCTAGAACGGAAATAATTCAAAACAGGTTTCAGCCGCTTTATATGTAAACAGACAACAAACAAAATGTGAGTGCAAACCCTTTTTTGTTTTCTCATATTTGCACGTCGTCTACCTCCCCTTTGTTCTTTTCTCTTATTTCTGTGAATCTCCCCCGCTCTTTCTCACTATTCCCCCAGCAACTCCCTCATCTCATATCTCCACTGTCTCATCTCACAGACTTTCCACTTAGCATCAACAGGAGAAAAAAAAAAAAAAAAAAAAAAAACAGGTCAGAGGAGAGCTGCTCCCACTTGCGGTCTGCCTGCAGATATCCTTGACCTTTCGCTCTTGTTCCGTTTTCTGAGCAGCGGAGTCTGTCAGATGACCTCTCGTCTTGAATGTTGAGAGACCCTTAAAATGTTGTCGAGAGGCACAGACAGTTTACAACTTGTGTGTGCCAAAAAAATAAAAGGATCGTAAAATCCTACGCTCATAGTTTAATTCTCAAAATTTTCAGAAAACAAAAAAAAAAACAAAAAACATCCAAATCAAATGAGATAATTAATCAGAAATCAAGTTTATCAGAATATTGTATATGTCCACTATTTTGATCACGACATTTCAGATTAAACTCAATTAAAACACTGACTAATGCCGGTATCTTATGATAATTTCTTCTAAAATTAATGAAAAAATGTGTAATTGTTACACTGATGATTGTGGTTGTCCTTTGTTAAGATTCTAGCACAAGGTTTTGATTTTTTAAGATATCAGACATTAGATGTTTACAGTATGAATTAATTAAAATGTAAGTAATAGTAACACTGAAATAGTAAAGTAGTTGAGACTGTAAAGTAGCAAACCACAATGAATAATATAGACGACAGAACAAAAGAGAAAGAAATAAATCTACTGGAGTAGTGACAAAGTGTTTTTAATAATGATCTTGTAATAGGTGTTTGAACTTGTGCCACTATGAGCTGAGTGTGACTGAGAACTGGGCTTTTTATTTCATGTCTTTGTTTTGTTTGTCTTTGTTTTTTTATTAAATTGCATTTCGTATTTAAAGGGAAGGATTGCGTGAGTCACTGCCAGCCCCATCAGTCACAAAATATTGTATTAGTTTAGTCTTAGTATAAAAAGAATACATTAAACTTGGCTTGACTTGAAAGTTGATGAGAATCAGGAATAATATTAGCAGAAAAAGGAGAGGGAACGTACAAAAAAAATGGAACGGATATTGTATATACAGTGTATTGATTATGTATGCCTCCCTCGGTTCCTATTAATTATGTAGACGCGGGAGAAATAAACTGTCAAAGCTTGTGGAGTCAGTGTAAATGCTGTGTACCATTACAGCTCCCTAGACCCAAAAATCTTTTCCAATCCTCTCCCTCTGAGACATTCACAGAGGATCCACGCTACTGCTGAGGCAGCAGTTTGTGCATGTACTTAATGACGCGGATATGTGCAAACACACTGATCATGCATGTATCAATTTAATTTCATGCTGTCAGCTTGAATGGCAGCTGGCATTTTAATGCTGGTTTAACCTTTTTTTTTTTTTTTCCAGGGTCTGTGTTGCGTAAGAAATAACAGTAACTGTCAGCTGTACAACTCACTCACATGTATGTAGTCATTTAAGAGTTTCTCCGATACTGTTCTAGTAAAAGGACTTATATTTCACCAGGACGCCATCTATTTGTACAGTGTGTGTTGTACAGTGGGGTTCAATGTGGGTGGGTGGGGGGAGCAAAGTAACAGTACTAAAATATGCATGTATTGTTTGCAAAAACAGAATGACACTGTGGAATGTGGTGCAACGGCGTTGACGCAAAAGGCCTCGGGAATTAAAACAGTTGTGGATGAGAAGAGGAAGAAGAAAAACACAACTGAAGCTGTCAATTACTGTGAATGGGGTGAGTGAGAAGCGTGGAGAAAAGGGTCATGACCACATTTAATGAGAAATGGCAAAAGCGTCACAGCTGGTTAACGTTTGAAGAAGAAAACAACAAAATGCTTTTGGCAAGACTTCTGTATTTTCGCTGTGGAACATTATTTTGCTGCTACTGTGGAGACAAGAAACCAACACTTCAAGTTCTTTCACATAGCGGAGTTTAGCTTCACACGTCCTACTTTACTTTGTTTCATATGTTTGCATTTGGAACAAAAGCGACCCAGTCTAAATGTATATGAAATTCAAGACAAAAGCATATTTTTTTCCCTTACAGTTACAGAATCAAAATCAGAATCAACGGGTTTAAGTAGGTTTTCACATACCAGGAATTGGCTTTGATCTGTTGGTGCAGCAATAACAGTGGCTTTAGCAATAAACAGACAACAGACATAACGTAAGGCCATGAACATAGTGCAAGGCAATACAATACACAATGCACATTAAGCAACATACCATACCATACATACAAACAGAATATATATATATATATATTCACAATATACAACAACATTAATACAATATACAATGACATAAGTCCTGCTTAGACTGCTGCCCCCGCGACCCGGCCCCGGATAAGCGGGAGATGATGGATGGATGGATGGATGGATGACATACGTGACATGTTTGGCAGTAGTGAATGTAGAGAAGTAACAATGACCGTTAGTTTCAATAGTTTGCATCGTAGCTATGCACAAACCTTTAATATTTGCCAGTTGTTTTTACCTACAATGTTTTGGCACATAAAAAATCCTTTCCAGCTCTGCTGCAAATAACTCAAAAATGAATCTCTAACTCTCAGTTCTGCTTGGCTGAGTCACCACAAAATATTGGGAATTTGCCAGTCACTACCATACCACATACTGAGCGCTGCTGATATCTGAACATGCTCATATCTAGACTCATTTTTACTGTTGCCTAATTTTATTTTTTTTGTCCCCACTTTGATTTTTACTATTAACTATATTAATCTCATTTGAATGTGGCTTTTCCGCCCCTTTCTGAAGGAGTTTTGAAATGCGACCGAATGGGATCTGCTGTAGAAATGAAACTGTCTCAGCCTCGACTTGTCTGCGTGAGCAGCGTTCATTCTTAGTGATGGTTTAGTATTTTACAGTGGATGTTCATTGAGATTACGACAGATTAATATGCACATCTAATGCAACATGAAAATATATAACATGGATGCGCGGGATGAACCGGGTCATTCATAGTTCATAGTCAAGACTAAACTGTTTATCCTTTGACGCTAAGCTGGTGAGGCCGTATCTAAAGAACCATGAGGTACCACACACTTAAAACTATACGGCATGTGGGATATCACAAGGGCTTCATCACAAAAAAGTTATTATGATAAATACAGATTCAACTTACACCCTTAAAAACTGCTTTATGCTCAAAAGCCAGGGTAAGATTAAGCCTTGGATTAATCTCAGACTTACTTACATGCTACACGTCTGTAAGACACTTTTATATTGTGAGGCCATATGTTCCCCTCAGCAGAAAGGTCCATTTTTACTCCCGTCACAGACTTTAATAAAGTGCATCATGCAAAGCCCTGCTTGCTTTATGACACGGACAGAGAGAAAGCATACTACAGCCTACAGAAAATGTATAGTAGATCAAATATGCTGTTTGATAAAAATACGAGTTATACAGACGAGTATAACTTATAATCTATCATGAATATGATTACGCACATCACATATCTTCTTTGATTGGTTTTCTTTGATGTAAAAGCTGTAAAGTCAAAAGAGCAAGATCAGACCTCTCATGACATCATGCAACTGAAATGATGGTATGTTTAAGAAAATTGCAATGTGTCGGTTGAGACGAGAGGCAATGACAGGGTATAGGAAAAAGGAAAGGAGGCGGTAGACAGCGGAATAATGAATGGGGATATCAGTTTCTTTCTTTTGCAAAAGCCAGAACATTTTCTTCTCTCCCAATAACACTGAGCATAAATAAAGTTGAGACTCAAGACCCCAGAGGAATCTCCTAACGTAATCCACAAAGACTACACCAGGATTATCAGAGATGGGTGAACAATACACCACGCTGATTACCAAAAGCCACCTCGCAACGCAACCAGAATTCACAGTGTTAAAATCCAGGGAGGGGGATGAGGATGAGATATCTCCAAATCATTTAACAGGAAGGTTTGGATCTTGAAATGCTTACAGGCTGTATTATAATATTCAAGCTCATTTATCAATCTTTTTTCGCTGTGTCTGGTATTCTCTTTTAGACCATGACCATATTTTGTGGCATTTTGTAGGACTTTCTTCTCGTCGCTACGTACAGTGTACCGTTTTTCTCTCCTCTATCTGCTCTATACTTGACTATCCTTATTCTTTACATTCTCTGTCACAGCAAGAGTCTGTGCATCACCACTTCCACACGCAACATCCACCACCTTCAGTCCTTT
>JAPQRN010000027.1:24605360-24615939 GCA_037367275.1 Coranthus polyacanthus | reverse complement strand
CTCCTCTCCTCTCCTCTCCTCCTCTCCTCTCCTCTCCTCCCCTCGTCTCCTCTCCTCTCCATTAAGACGCAGAGCAGAAAAGTGATTGCCGCTCCACACCCCAGAGATATCTTTGAGGATCCACTAAAATAGGTGCTGCTGGTAATAGCTCAGCGTACACAAGAAGAAAAACGATGTGGGCAAAACATTCGGAAATGGTTATAGACGGCAAACAACTTAACTTGTTTCGCTTCCTACTTGTTTACAGATCATGTGAAATCCTCCTCCCTCTCCTTAGGGGTGTTTAACACTACCTTGAATTTGAACCCACTGTGAACTGCAGTTTCTCACCCGATCAGTAAAACTGCTTCTTCCTTCAAATAACTGTAGGATTGCATTGCAAGGTGTAGTAGTTTACATCAGCAAAAGAGAAAACTGAAAAGAAAAACATCTCACAGCATATATGACACATACAGCTGTTTTACAGTCAGCTAAAGCCTGCGATTAGCACTCACAGGGTGTAATTCAATATCAAAGCACGCGCGTGCTTAGGCAATAACACTAAGGCACATGCATTCAGCCTAAATTTCTGTCATTTCGTTATCCTGCTGTTTTTTCCATCACACCTTTTCTCCCTCTCACTTTATAGGACTTTCTTTCATCTTGTCACTAATTGAACATCTTGTCACTGATTGTAAAACATCCCCTTCCTTCAAGTAACTATTGGATTGCAGTGCATGTGTAGTTTCAAATGTTTCAACTTCAACTTTCAAAAGTTTCAAAGCATACATGTCACACACAGCAGTCTCACTGTCCTTTGAAAACCACTGGGCTCACTTCTCTGACTGGAAGCCATTCGCTTCCTAAATCAATAAAGCACATTGACATGCCTGACTCTCGTCACCTTGTAGAGCCACAGTAAAGTTGATAGAAGCAGCTAGTCAAAGTCAAACTGTGGCTGCAAGCAATGCATTTTCACCCATAATTGCATTTGGCAATATCCAGTGGTAATAACTGCAAAATGTGAGATGGCCAATTTCATTGTTGCACTGGAGTGTGAAGAGAAGTGTAATTCAGGGCGCTTTGACATATAGTAAAATTTAGCTCAGTCATCAAGTATAATACAGAAAAAGAGGGGAAGTGACAAGGCCGAGGGTTATGGCAGAATGACAGCCTTACTAATAGCTGAGCTGAATTCATTCCTTTTGTGGGTGTGTGCATTCATTAATAATAATTCATGGGGAAAAGGGTGACTAAAGCAGGGGTGAAGTGGTGGCAGCACACAAGAATGATGGCCGTTACTGTACGAAATACATGTTATGTACATTTCATGCGGCTGCAATCAGTCATCTGCAGGTAGTTTCCGTGCATTCACTCATCTATCAATGTGGCCTACATATCAGAGTCTTTGCTGTCTAACCTGAATCAGTGCTGCTGTGCTAAAGATAATTTGTGATCTTTTCTTTCACAGGCATGATTGAGCTCCTGCGCAGCTCTTTTTTTCTCTCCCTGAACAGTTATAATCCAACAAATTCAATACACGCCTGCCTTTGTCAGTAACTCACTCGCACACGTGTTCTTTCGTCTCTTCATCTTCATCTCCTTCTCTTTTTCTATGTCTGATTATCTCTCTTCCTCTCCCTTTCTCCTGAGCCCCAGATGTGCTGTATCTCCACTCAAAAGCGTTTTCCTCTTATTGGGTACAATAAACAGTTGTTTGCAGTGTGGAATAACAAAGATTGTCACCATGGATACTCCTCCAATCCGTGAGCACTGAGTGGCCCTTTCTGAGTTCTAAAAGGAGCAATTATCTGATGACATCAAAGACAGGCGACAACATAAAAAAGCAAAGCGAGGGAATTGGGCCCAAGCCATTTAACAGACAGGTGGAGAAAGGGTCTAGTTCGCCTTATTCACACAGGATGACTGGCTTCAGGCAACAAGCGATCACCTCAGGGAGCCAGAGGCAGTTATATAAACACAATCATTCTGCTTGAATTGACATGGATTTCATGAAATACAATCAGAGAGGACCATGGTTCCAATGTATACTATTAATGTAGACCAGGACCAGGAGAATGACCGCTCCTCTGTATATCTCGATGGGAACATTAGTAGGTATTGAAATAAAACAACTACACAGAGAATTTAAACAACTAACTGATGAACATAGTGAAGCATTAAGCAACTAATGAGAGAAACATAGAGAAACATTCATCTTATGACTAAGATGAATGACTAGTTTGTTCTGTGTCTAAAGGCAACTTTTGACACCACAAGATTTGCGATCTGTCCAGATGACCCAATAATCACTATGAAGCACGTTTCTATTTACTTCCTTACATAATTAGTCCCATACTTCATAGAACAAGTATGACGATAAATATAATACGAATATAAATATGATTGTAGGCACATTTTTAAATAAGTCAGCATTTTTAATTAATTGAAACCATGGAAGCACTGTATATCTAAAAGCATTTTTTATTGACATTTTTATCAGTATCATCACATTAGAAACTGTAATCATAAATAATGTACAGAAAAGGCAGAGCACTTCTTTACATTATGTTAGATTATTTATAACTATACATAATTTATAGGCATTACACTAGCCTGCATTTCAAGATGAAAAATAATGGATCGATTTACAATTGATTTTTTTCACACTGAATTGGTCTTTTGGGTACGTAAAGTATTACACAAATGAAACAGGGGTCATTTGGCTCAACAGCTCTCCATTATCCTGTCATAAAAAGCTTTTATTTGTTTTCGTTGAACAAAAAAGGAAGCATTCGCAAGAAGTTCAGACACTAGTGTTACATATAGTTTTACAATATACACACATAATAATGAGCTTCAAATGCACCACAAGGGCTTTTGGGCAAATGAACACTGAACGTTCTTGACATTTTCACTTTAGCACTAAGAAACTGATTGCAGTGTTGCTCCCTTAAGAGCTCTGCTGGCATTTTCATATCATGGGAGCAGATACTCTCAGAAACAAATTATTGTCTGTGGAGATGCTATCTCATTATAACCAAGAGGTGTTGATCTTTGGCAAAGTTCAACATGAGAAATGAATTGCAATTTGGGTCCCAAAAGGGTTAGAGTTCCAGAATCTGACTTTTTTTTTTTCCTTGTGAGGAAAATGCATGGGAAAAGGTGGACACTGGTGTAGAGGATTACTGATACTTTACAAAACTGTTTCAGGACAGTTTTGTAAAGATTTTGTAAAGACTTTTTTCATTTTTTGTGTAAACAATCCATGTTGCAAAGTAGCATCAGGTGGCAGAGCTTAGCTCAATATCAGCCTCAGAGGTGATTGATCAGAAAACATCCATACTTCTGTGATAGTGATGTGAGCTCTTTTGTAATGAAGGGACAGATGACCTATTTCGTAGGTCATGTACAGCAGCTTATTGATCGTGGGTTGGAAGTATAGCTATTCCATGCCCTTGGTCATATAGTACTCTAACACTGGCTTGTGAAAAAGATGTGAACAACCTAATGGGAGCTGGGGTGTGGTCTGCCAGTATATACATCATCTTCCTGTGTGAACGTCGTGGATGTTCAAGGATGCCATGCTGCAGTAATAGATGGCTAACCTGGGACAGATATGAAGGTCTATAAAAGCTAAAATCAATAAAATCTTCATCAGTAAATGAGCAGATCTTGTGGAATGAGGTAAGTCTACAAACTGAGCCTCGTGTTAAAGTAAGCACACATTTTAGCAAATGTCTACACTGAACATTTTATTTGTAGCTGTGTGTAAAAATCAGAGCATATTTTATATTTTTTCAAGCTTTAGATGATGTATGGAGTGTGATATATTGTGCTTGGTTCAGTGCACTGGGATGACACTGAAAGATGAAACTCGATGGTAAATTAGAGGGGTTGGGTGTCCCATATTTTTGTGGCTGAAAGGTGTCATATGGTGCGAGGTGTGCACCTCATAGGGTTGTACAGACTCAATAGATTTTCAAGTGTGGGCAATAACGGCTCAGGTCATGACAAATAGGTTTATAATAAATGCCGACATTAGACATTTGTAAGGTTTATTACTGGATAATGAGGAGTCCAGAGATTGTACCGGTTTGCAGGGTGTGAATCAGAGGAGAAGTGAAATAGCATCAGGACAGGGACTGAAGGATTCTCAGCTGAAATTATGTTCAGATATAATTTCACCACCTGCTGCTGCACATTACAGTCTGACAGCGTGTGTAAAGAATTAGCCAAGAAAACAATGACTTGTAGCGTTGCACTCCCGTCTTTTATACAGTAGATCCTGTTGTGAGCATTCCTTATCACACGTCTGCCTCGATTCCATAACTATAATACTCCATAAATCAAGTTCAATAGTCATGGTCATTTTTACTTGTACAAACCAAATCCAAATTCAAGTCAAGTCATTTGTTTGTATAGTTCAAAACATTTAACATGAAGCATTTTGCTTCAGTGCACCACAGTGATTTACGTCTGTTCTCAGGGGAGGCTGCTGTTTGATATTCAAGCAAACCATCATATTTAGTGCTGCTTAGAAATTGTTATTCATCTGAGATGGGCTGTTTTGTCATTTTGCTGCTGGCTTTCTGGCAAACACTTTTCAAACTGTTATGAAAATGATTCTTAACAATTCCAGTGAAAACACAGGGTAAAACCCAAAATGTAAATGAAGCACCTGGTGAACATCTAATTAGTCACAGTGTGTAAACACAAACGGGAATCTGAAGATGTAGTCTGCGTTCAGCTGGCCTGAAGTGCAGGATCGACAAGCTCAGAGGTCCAGTGTCTATGCGCCTGTGGTGACTTAAAGACCGAGTTCCTGCTATGAAGCTCATGAAAGAAGATTTCAGATGGACACCGAAAAATGTACTTTTTAATTTTTGGTGTTTTGGATGTACGGACCTAAAGGCCTTTACACACCGGGGGGGCATGACAAATAAATGAAATGAAACAGCAAAACTATTTATACCGGCAGTGATGCGAGGTTGCAGCAGCTGCTATACTTGTTCAATAAAAGATTTGAATATATTTGCGCCAGACAGAAATAGTAATGGATTCAACATCACCTGGAGTCCGTTTGATCCGGTGTCTTCTGTTCCTCTGGGTCTATGTCCAGTGTCCAGATATGAAGACACATACGGCGCAAACTGTACAAACTTCATGTGATATTCACATGACTCCTCACTATCTTGTCTAGTTGTTTGGCGATGCTGCTCCCCTTATCTTCACTTCATTATCTTTACTATTTTTGTGTTTCATACAAAACAGTGCGGCTGGAAGTCAACAGGTCCATCACTGTTGTTGTCACAACGTCTGTTTCACACAAATGACTGGTTGATGTCTTTATCCGCACTGCGAAAGCTCAGAAAACTTTTCTGCTGCATAATATTTGCATTCTGTGTGAAAGTCCTCATGACATAAACATCGGTTCGGAAAAAAGTGACCTAATTAAACCTGGTAGGAGTTATTTCTGCTTTTTAAATTTTCGATCATGCCTCCATCATCATTACCATGAACGCCAGGCTCATACCTTACCTTTCCTTTCCTTCTGGATGATATTTCAGGCTGAATCACTTAATATTTTCACTTACATTTCAGTCTACTGTATTAAAACTCAAGTCGCTGTCCCTTTGAGACAGAGCCTGTCACTGCGATTGGCAGTAACATAGTATACAGCTTTTTCTTCTTTTTCTTCTTCCTGTCCCCTTCCTCTCTTTCCTCCTACTTCTGCTTTTCCTCTTGGTCTCTTTCTTTTTCTCTTGATGTTTCTTTCGTTATCACCACTGGTGCCTTGCCTACTTCTTCTGATTGTTCTGTTGTATCTGTTTTTTTCTTGCATTGCTTAGTACATTTTCAAGTCACACTGTAAAATATACAACATGGAATAATTTGAGGGGGAGTCAATAATGCTTTCTGGTGTTGTTCCAGAAAGAATGACTTATTCCCCAGTCCTTTTTTGCTCTTTTTTAGCTGTGTCTGATTAAATAGTAATCCATACCATCTACTCACTAATATATAGGCAGAAGAAACATAAGCATCAAATGTAAAAATTGCATTATGTGCCACGAAGGGCTGGTTGTATGTTTTGCTCTGATTGTATTGTGAGTGGACGGGAACTGTGCGCTAATCCTGCCTATCTTTGATGTTTAATCCATGACTTGTTCATGTCCTTATAATATGTGCTTTTGTATTAAGCATGTACTTGCACTTACACATCAAGGATTTTAAGCCCATCATCTGCTTCTGCACTGGAACTACCTTGTAGAACCCTGCTGTTGCATGAACCCTCATCCCACCACCTTCATGTTTATATTTATATGTGAATAATTTGCTGTCAACACATGTACAGGTTTCAATAACTCTAAAATTTACATATAAGGATACACTTTCTGTTATTCCTTTACACATAATTAGTGTCTTAGGGATTTGACCCTACACATCAAGGTTCATGTCCCAGAAAGTCCTTCGGCAGTGAGTAGTGTTCTGTCGATGTACATATTGGAGGAAAGTCTGAGACACAGACACAGAAACAGAAAATACTAACTGTGGGGAATTTCATATTCAAGCAGGTACACCTGCAGAACATTGTGCATTTAGAGACAGGTTTATAAATAACTGTGAAGGGAAATGATCTGTGTCTAAGGTTTAACCTCACCCCCTCCCCCTCGATAAGTAGCTGGAAAGCAGAAAGCAGGAAGCTGAGACTTTCAAAGAGCCCTTAGGGATTTCAGTGTTCCATACATTTCAAGAACATGCAATGTTTATCCAGAAAGCCTCGCTTCACTTTCATGCACACATTATTCATAATTCATACATTGTTGAAGTGATAAAGAAGCAATAAACAGTGAGCAAATAAAATCGTGTCATTCTGTTTCATTATTTTCAACTCACTTGATGCTTCTTTACCTCTGTGTACCTTTATGAGTATTATTCAGTGTTATTTTCCATCACAGTCCCTCTGTCTATGAATATATCTTCCTTGTGACTGACTCTCTTCACCTCCATGCTTAAATTTTCATAAGGCCTTCAAATTCAAGTGCAATCAACTGTAATCTGTATTCATAAGGCAGATATGAGGGCAAGGCAATAACAACATAAAGAAGAAAAAAGGATTGCCGTGTTCCTCACCTGGGTTATTGTACGTGGAAAAGTATGTGTGCATATACACCAACACGAACGCTCACAAAAGCAGATAAATTGGGGCTTATAGTGTATAGGGGATAAATGGATATACTGTGCAGCGAATGCCTTTAAAGAGGGGTACAAAGAATCACACCCACACACAACATAAACTGACATGTACAGTATGTGTTCAATATATAGCACATTAACACAATTACATTCACAGAACACACATTAGCCCTTCAATATATTTTTGCAGGAGGAAATCTTTCATTACTCTTTCCTCTTCTTTCCCTCTCTCTAATCCTTTCCACCATCACTCCCTTGTTCCTCTTCCTGCATATCCGCAGGAAAATGCTTCTTTAACAGTTCTTTTATCTTATCCATGACTCAGTCATCTTCTTCTTTTTCTCTCGTGTGTAATCTTGGATTACATTTACATTCTTGGCTCCAATTACAGGCCGTATTCTACCTTCTCTTGTCTTTCTCACCGGCTCAGGATGAAAGACCAGAGTAGAGAGTAGCCACGGCTCACAGGCTCGTGTTGTATTTTTCTCACAGAAACAAATGTAAATGCACAAAAGTAAACAGGAGGAGGCATGCAGTACGCACCCTTTATTAGTTATTGCAGATTCCAGTCAGATGGTCATTTGAGATGGAAAAGTTAAAGCTAAAGATATCAAAATACAAAGATGAAAGCCATCGAAATCATTCATAACATTAAAGGAACATCTCAAAGTGCTGTCCAGAGAGTCCAACAGAGTCAAGGCGTTTCTTTTTTTTAAATTCATCATCTTCGTATCAATGTCATTTTTCAGTGAGTCCATCAGAATAAGAAGGCATACGAGTTGACACTGTATCCTGAGCTGATGAAGACTTTGGAGATGTGTTTAAAAGCTCATAATAAGCCTGACAACGAATTAGGTTCTATCAAACTCACAAGACAGTTTGATACCTTCCTTTTTTACTGTATGTTCATAAGATTAGACTGTGTTCAGGTCCGAAATGGAAGTACACTTTACTGTTGAGTTGTCCCTCTTCCCAGCTGCATTAAAATGATTTACTGGCTGGATTGGCATAGCCTGATTTCAGGGTTGGCTCACAGGCCCAGCTCATCTGATTATTCAGATTATAAAAGTCCTGCCAAAATCAGAGGGGACTGAGCGGAGATAAGTGAGGAGAGACAGGCTCGAAGGAAGCAAAAAGAGATGCAAAGTATTTTTAAACCAGCTTCCTAGACAGAGTCAAGAGGTTGACAGATTGGAGGAAAACTGAAGTTAAATCAAAAATAGAGTCTTTGGTCTAAAAATGCCAGTTTTATTTGAAACTGATGTTATATTGAAGAATTAGTTGCTTTCTCTGTAAGTATAATGATTTCTCGGTGTCATGGTGAGGCACGTCTATGTGCTGTGATTTGTCTTTGCAGAAAACGTCAACAAAAGAATCTCACAAAGAAGGTATGATGCCAGAGTATGTTACTCCCTTTACCATTTCCCATTACATTGCATTTACAACTGCATTTGCACAGGTCTAACTGTCTGTATTGTACTGAAAATGTGACAATATCCCCCAGTCAAAGATATTTAAGGACAACCTGATTTTGGGATTAGCAGCCTGTGTCAGAGGGCAAAAGGAAGTTTCCTCTGAGGAATGAATGATGTTGAAATATTGATGGAACATGGATTGTTATTATTGATTTGTTCTTCAAAAGAAGACGATGGCTATGGTTTGCAGTCACATTTGAGGTCCAGTGAGGATTTTTAATGCCAAATGGGCAATGTGTACTTGCAATTGGAAAAGCGAACGTTAAAAAAAAAGGAAAAAAAAGATCTACATTACTCTTTTATTCAGGCTTTTCCAATAACTGAGGAGATACACACGGGTCACTTCATCTTGTCACTTTCAAACATTAAAAAAATGTCCATCTTTCTGCTGCTGTTCTCTGTTATTCACCTAGAGTTTCTCCAGAACAATATGTTCAGCCAGTCTTTACAGTCAACTCATACGATCCCTGATTATCCTAGCATGCATTCAGATATTCAGCTATGTCTAGATTACATTATGGATTCTGCTTAATGGCCTTATGATGAGGTATAGCTGCCAAAAACGCTCACTCATCATGCATCTCCTACTTTATTGTGCACAATCAGATAATTAGTCTCTCCTGACTGAAATCAGTTGAACTGAGGAATGCAGGATGATATAATGAAGCAACATATTTTAAAACTAACTAAATAAATAACTAAATAATGCAATCCTGGCCTGAAAATGATGGCTAAATTTGACATTTCCCAGCAGCTGTGAGCATGGAATAGGCCAAACTGAAACACACCTACACACATATAATGTTCAAGTCAAACCAAGTCCTCGCGTTTAAATCCCAATCACCCAAATACTTCAGCTGGGATTGAGTTCAAACTCATTCATGACCTGGAAACAGTAGTTGACGACGACACTTTTGCAGCAACTTAGACTGATCAAAAGCATGCTCACTCAGTGATTATGCAATAAAAGTGTGTAAATATTAATGACAAAAAAAAATTAATCTCATGACCTAAAGGAAAATGATGTGTCAAAACTAAAACGGCTAGAACAGTGACTGCCAGATACAGGGCAGATACGTCAAAGAAGTCGCTTCGTTACTGCAATAATATTACAAAGATTTTGAAAGGACATTTAGAATAGCTGCAGTCCCTATATACTGCTACTTTCCTGCTTTATTACTGTGAGTCTCAGCCATTTTTTTTTTCCTTTCTTTCTTGTAAAAGTAAACTAGCCTTTTGGCAGTAGCATCATATATCTGTCAGGGTTGAGGAGCACACGTGTGACATGTCACTTTGTGTTTGTGTGTTGTGTTGCATGTGTGACGATGACAGAGGTGCCGCCGTGTCATTCTCAGCCAAGTGCAGAAACTGCGAAATACTGTAAACTGGTCAGGTGCAAGTGATTCATTCAGTCTGAGACCTCATGCAGGTGCATTGATTTGCTTTGCGGACACAACAGGTGGTGAGCTTAAAATGACAATTGGGCTTGTTTTTCTTTGCTTTCCCTTGGGTTCTCAATATTCACACCGTATGACTTTTCACATTATGTCAGAACTTTATATCAATATTTATTACTGCTTTAGATCCAAAAAATTGCTTAACACCGACAGCCTTGCAGAAAAGTGTTTTCCTTAAAATCCAATTACTTCTAGTTATCATTTTGTGTGAGCGTATTAGAGTTTTAGTCAGGAGAGTAAACCAATTTGAAAATGGAGAGAGGCCTTGATGGAATTGCTGATGTGTGTGTGCATGCACGTATAATTTCATGGCGAGTTTGCATGTGTGTGTGTGTGTGAGTGTGTGTGAGTGTGTGTGAGTGTGTGTGAGTGTGCTTATGCGCTGCTCAATACGCTCTTTATCAGGGTCTCTCAGCTAGATGTGCGGCTCACTGTACCAGCGAGTCCTCCAACTGCCTGGATGATTGGTTT
>JAPQRN010000027.1:24531735-24547721 GCA_037367275.1 Coranthus polyacanthus | reverse complement strand
ATAGTTAATTTGACGTAAATGTCACTTCCAGTGTACACAATGCAGTGCTAGAGAACACCCACCAAGTGTACCTCACTGTGTAGAACACAATATGCAAATTTCAGGTCAATCGGGCAATGTTTGTGCTATTAACCTTACATTCTGTTGGCAATAGGTGGCGCTAGAGACCAGTCACCGATTATACGTCTCGTCATTGTACATCATCTGTAGGACATACTGTGCAAATTTCACATCAATCGGATGACATTTGTGCCGTGAGGCTGACTGCCTGCCTCCAGTAGGTGGCGCTATGCGTCAGCATAAACATTGGTGTGTCATTTTGTTCAGGGCAGGACTCTTATTACACCTGTAAAATTTGAGCCAAATCCGATGCTGTGGACGCAGGTGCTGAATGTTTGAAGTTTGGCAGGGGGCGCTATGGAGCTATTATAACAAACCTCGACGCAAAACCCATATCGGTCAACAAAATATACTCCTCATGACAACATGTGCCAAGTTTCGGTACTTAGAAAACATTCCTAACACTCCAAAAACAACTTTGTGTTTCATGGCGAGTATTGTGTTGCCATGGCAACAGCGTGTGACGACAGGGCAAAAGCTTCACCGGGTGGCATCACCAAGGTCTTACAATGCCGCTGATACTATTTCAAGTGGATCTGATGAACCTAGAAGGAGTATTTATTAAAAGTATTGCATGTATTACTTCCTGCTGCCAGTAGGCGGCGCTATGCGTCAGAGTCAATATTCTTGTGCCATTCTGTTCCTTTGCCCATACTACGTATGGCTCGGGCCCTAAATACTCAAGTAAAGCAGGGTTAAGAAGGTTTAGATGCAGCACGTATGACAAATTAATACATTGAACAATATAATCCGGCTATTGTTGTCGATCACTCACCTGAAATGTCTGGTTTCTGTCACTGCAGGGCCCTATTTCAAGAAGCAGGTTCAGCAAACTCTGAGTCTAACCCTGAACTCTGAGTTACTAAACCCTGAGAGGTGAAACTCTGCGTTTTTGGTTTCAGAACAGCTGATCAGAGTTAGTTTAGTCAACTCAGACTATGTTCACTCTGAGTTCAGCACATACCTGGTGAATGGAAAAAACGGCATTATCAATGGACCTAAGAGACAAGGATTCACCATGGCAACGGGTAAACGAAAGGCAATGAAAGTAGAAATATGTGCAAAAATACATGCATGTGTTTACGGACTATATGAAGATTTGTTAAAAAAAAACTAGCAGCTGCAGAGAATAAAGAGCTTAGTCTAGTTAAATAAAACCTATATATTCATATTAATAACTTATTTAATGCTGGCCATTCATTCGTCCTATACCGTGGATTTCCAAAATTATTTCTGGATGTACTGCAAGTGACATTATACTGACAACTGTCTTTTAGTTTTTCAGTTTAGCTAAACACACCAATTTGGCATTTACTGTACCTATAGTTTTGACATTAAGTTTAATGTTTCATATTGATGCTAAATGATCAAAAATGCAGAATGCAAATGTGAACATGTGAAAAATATGAACTGGTTATGAAGTAATGTGTGTTATTTTGTTGGAAAGTCAAACTGTCATGTGGGTGAATATTTTTAAATTTAAATTTCAAAATTCTGTTTAAATTCTTGGCATATGTCTTAGTGTTTCTGTGCAGCCAAAATTTAAGAGCACAGGCTGAAGACTGGTTCTTTGAAAAGCTGTAACTTACTTTGGATGAATTTTAAAGCAAAACTCACAATAAAAGGAAGAATACACTGAGGACGAGGACATTGAGATTCTCTCTCAGGACGACAAGGCGAAAGACAGTGAGACATCCATTGACACATCGACAGATGAGGGGAACTATTTGAAAACATCTTTAATGGAAGCTGAGAAAACTCTCGAGCGTAAGAACAGCACCATTACACGGCTTGAGGGAAGATTAGAGCATGTCCTCCATGAGAACGACAGACTCAAACATATGATCAACTGGCTATGAGTAGAGCTCCACAAGCACAAATTCCAGAAACAACGTGAAACACTCCTGGCAGCTCTAAATAAAACTAAGCAGGAGCTTGAGCAGAGTCGTACCCATTGGCAAAACTGGAAAAAAATGGGGAGCAACTTAAAAGGAGACAGGCTGAAATTGACGTCCTCGAGGCCAGTCTGAGCATGGCTGACAAGTGCCTGACAGAAAGGTCAAAGCAATGGAAGGAGGAGAGGTCACACCTCCTCAGACAACTTGAAGAAGCTAAGATCTCACATCAGGCAGAGATTCATGAGGAGCGGATGCAATCTTTGCACGAGTGCAATAACATGTGGAGGCAGTTGAAAGAAATGGAACACTCCCTTGCACAAACGTGGATGGAGGTTGAAGTGCTCAAGGCAGAGCTGAAGACTGCCAACAAACAGTCGAAACTTGCATCAGACACCTGGCAAGAGGAGAAGTCACTTCTTCAGCTTGAATTACAAGAGCATCAACGAGAGAATGATGTACTCATGGCTGCTCTGGAAAAGGCTGAACACCAGATACAGCTCACCTTGGACGCCTGGGAAAATGAGAAAATGCATCTCAATAAGCAGCTGAAGCTTGCCTCAGACACCAGGCAAGAGGAGAAGTCACTTCTCCAGCTTGAATTTCAAGAGCAGCAACGAGAGAATGACACACTCAAGACTGCTCTGGAAAAGGCTGAACACCAGCTAAAGCTCACCCTGGACACCTGGGAAGATGCGGAAACACGTCTCGTCTGTGATTTCGACAGCCTGAAGACAACACATCAGCTGGAGATTCAAGAGCTTCTGGGAGACAAGAAAACGCTCAAGGCTGCTCTGAGAAACACTGAAAAAGAGCTTCACAACTGCAGCGTTCAGTGGCAGGAGGAGAAATCTTCTCTCCTTCAGGCCACAGAAAATTTAACGAGGACACTGCAGAAAAACAGGGAGGATTCACAGAACATGGAGAACGCCATGATGGCTCAAATCGAGGAGCTACAAATCACCGTGAGCAGGCAGAATAGACCATGGTGGCAAAAATGTTTCTGCTGATCCCTGTAACAACCCAGACCCCTTAACCCAGAACAAACCTTTTTCACAGCAAACATTTTGACTTGTTAATGGCAGAAGATGACAGCATTCACAATGGCTGTATTCCATGTACGGGTTTTTGACTTGTGTTGCTAGCTCCTGTGAACTAGCAACACAAATCCGGACACAGAAATGGAATAGATCCACTGTTAATGTTATTAGGATCACCTGTGTTTTTCCTGCTGACATGAGACAAAATACCTGCTGTGGAAAAAGTCTGTTCCACCCACTTACACATCCAGCCGTCCGTGGAAAGGGGACCTCTTTGCATGTCCTGAAACCTTGGGAAAGGCCATTCAAAGAGGTCCCCATGTTTGAAGACACATGTTTCTTTCTTGGCGACCAATAACGAAACATGTTCCTTTCTTGGGGACCTCTTTGAATGGCCTTTCCCGAGGTTTCAGCCTATATTCTAACGTTCACACGCCAATAAAGAAACGTGTTTCTTTATTGCCATGTGATTTAAAACATCACCACTAAAAATCACAGTAGGAGTTCGTTCAAATATGTGGTCATATTTTTGGAAAATCGCCAAAAACGGTCACAAAATTCAAAATGGCCAACTTCTTGTTGGGTTGGCATCATGGACACAAGAGACTTTTTTGTATATCTAAGTGTGATACACGTGTGCCCACTTTCGTTCGGATCGGTGAGATTGGCTATGGGAGTAGTGGACGTTAGGGGGCGCTACCAAGTGAGTTTTGGGCTTCCATGTACCATGCCCATTTCAATCTGTTGAAATGGGCTGCACACACGTCACCACTTGTCGTCGTTTTGTGAGTTTTTGTGCACGTTTAACCCCTCAAAAGTGCCCCCAAACCGGTACAATAATAACGAGAAACATTGCAGTTCCAATAGGGCCTTCACCCGACACTTCGTGTTCGGCTCGGGCCCTAATTAGCACTACATTGGGATGGAAACTTGACTAACGGCAGAGACAACACAGTGCTTTCAAATCTAAAAATAAAGGTGCTTCTGCAGATAAAATTGGAATTGCATCCACATTGCGCTTGAGGCTGAACAATTAATTGAAATGTTATCAATTCCAATATAGCCAATTGTAATATGTAAAGCTGAATATGTAGAGCTGCAATTTTTTGATACATGTCAAATGTGTCAAACATACCACTGTAAATAAATAACTGCCATGCTACAGAGGTGCCCTGGGCTACAAATCATATCCTCCAAACATATGGAAACATGCTTGGGTGGTACAGACCCAAGCAAAAATCACATCGTTTTAACATTTCCTCTGTGAAAATTAAATGCCAGTAAAATTGTGACTCCTGACTCCTTCAGCTCTCCACATATCTTTTCAGAAAACCTGCAGACTGTCGTGGGTCTTCAGTGTTTTCAAAATGGCAAGAGAGCGAAGCTTCATCCCTCTTAAGACAAAGTGGAATAATCATCCCACCTATTGATTTTACCACATGGAATCAGTACTTACCAGGTAAAAAGAAAAGACATCAAACAAGCCCCAGAGATAAGATATGCTCAGGAACAAAGTTTAATCAATCATACAAAAAAAAAAAAAAAAAAAAAAAAAAAAAAAAAAAAAAACCATCAGAACGGCAGAGAAACAGCAAGAACAAAGATCGGCGAGAGACGGATTGTATAAGCTGCCCCACAAACCCTCCACCCCCAAAAACGCACACACACCTCTCTCTCCTTTCAGAGATTTCATCAGCTCACAGAGTCTCTTGACTTAGAGGGAGGATTAGGACTTGATTGCAGTAATTTCCTCCACCAAATGAGGTGGCACAAATTGTAATGCACTAATTAGTATTGTACTAGAGGGCGTAAGAGTAAGAGCCCTCAAGCAGCCTGTCATAAAGGTGTGTATTACCAAACGCATACATTTAAGTCCTACTATATTCCGTATAGACGTGCACACACAAACACACACAAGATAGATCAACGCCATGGGGAAAAAAAACATGCAAACATGCAGGTGTATTTTGTTTCTCTTCCTATAGTGTTCAAAAGGTGCTGCTGTTGAAAAGAGTGGTATGACGGAAGCCGCTAATAAAATCGGGATAATCACAAACCAGTCGAGTGGGCTGCATCTAGAGTAACTTTGCTTCTGTTTTTCTCCATTTGCATTCGCCAACGCTAAATATCACTTCAATCCATTGTACCGTGCAGCATTCATATCATACAAGACACCGATTTTTGCAATACAAAGTAAATTAATAAAGTTATTCAATGCATTTTTTTTTTTTTTTAAAGTGCAGTGCTTCAATACATTTGGCTGAGTCAATTTTGTCATGTTGATGTAATGGCACTAAAAAGTGAATTATGACTGATGTCAAAATCATCCAAGTAGCAAAGGATGATATGTATTTGTGAAATACTGTTCAAACCAACTTTTGTTCTCACCAACACATTCGCTCTGATTTATAAACCTGAGTTCCTAACTTGGGAAACAAAATGGGGAAAACAATACAACTCATAGTGAAAGATTTGTTTTTGTTGTTTTAGGACTAATTGGCTGCTTTCTTTTCTTTTTTCTTTTTTTTCTTTTGACGTATGGAAATATTTAGTAGTGTAAATTCCACACAGAGGCTTTAAGAACAAATTAATAACTTATTGACTCCTTTGAAGATTAACACTCATACTCAAATTTAAACCAAAATGATTAGAGTAGATTTCTAAGAAGGTGTTTAGATAAATTAGTTTGACTGATTATTGCAGAGGAAAACTGAATTACTGCTGACAGACCAATTTGCTGCTTTACAATACCAATGAAATAGGTTCTTTGCTATGCTGCCGGCTCATTTCCCAGAGAGAATCTCATTGTACTTATCAGTGATGTAGAAACGAGATAGCTTAGTAAAACTTTATTTAATAATGGAAACAGAAACTCGCTCCATAACTGGCTCTGTTTCAGTGCAACAATTCTTTAAGAGGTAGCACAGGTACAGAAACTAGCCCTGGTAAAACACGTAGAATTTAAACAGTGCAGTTAGTCTCATCAGACATACATTGCATTGAAGATTTCACTAACAATAGACTTCTTATCAGAGAGAAATTGAGAGTTTGCCCAAATATTCCCAAATCTTTGGTGTTGACACAAACTGAAAAATATACCTTATAAAAAGTGGCTTTTACGCGTAAGAATCTAAAGAAGGAATAATGTCAATAGCGTAGAATCGTGCTGATGTGGCTTCTGTAGCATAAACTGCACTGAACCCATTTCTAATGTGCAGAACAATTTGTTCAGTTTCTGTTACCTGCAGGGTATATACACATCTAACAGCTGCACTGTTTACATTGTATGTGCCGTCAGACTTTAGACATGAACCTGCAGCAGCTTTACTGTAGCAAAAACAGTGATGCAGCTTTATGAAGTCTTTATTTTTGCCAACTATATGTACAAACGAGAATAACACAGCAACTGACTGAGATGAACCTATTTTCAGTGGCTAGAGTAAGGTTTTATGATTGTCTGTACTGACAAATTATTTCTAATATTTAATTTGTTTGGACAAACTACTCAATACAGGTCAAGGTCTGAAAAATATGGCAGAAATGCGGCAAGTAATCTTCAAAAGTCGAGGTGTGTTTTGCAAAAAAGGTGCATATAAACCATTCAGAATTCTATGTTACATTGGTTTATAATTGCAACCCAACGATTAAGGAATTAATGGGCCAGTTAAAGCACTAATCTAAGCCTAACCCATAATTTTGCATTGTTGAAAACCTTTGACAGTGTGCTGTTAAGCTGTCGGAAATATGCCAAAGCCTCGTGTACTGTAAAGCAACATTTGCTCAATTACGTTTTGCTTTGTCAATCAAGGCTAACGCTCCCTTCGATTAATTAATCCACCTGTCCCGTGCCAAAGACCAATCAGTAAATCATTCTGTGACAATCTGGCAAGCCTTGAAATTGAGTGAAATGCAAAAAGGGTGAAAGGCAAAAAACAAAAAGAAAAAAGAGCTAGCAGTGTGAATCAGACTTTCACTTCCTGCAACAATCAAAATGACTGAGATTGGTTTCCACTCTAATGAGCCACATGCAAAATGAATCCGCCAATTATGATGCGTTATCATCAATTTACAACAGTTAATTATCAGACCAATGATCAATTACTGTCACTTGAATCAGACTAATTAACTCCCAATAAATCCAGTTGACAGGTGAAAATCCTAAAAGATCCGTCTGTCTGCACCATCTCTGATCTGCACAGCTGTGGCATTTACAGAAGACGACAAAATCACGCAATGCACATGGGCACAAATGTAAGAAGACAAAAATGATTACAGCATTGTTGTGGCGCACGCTTCACAATCTCTGACTGCTCTGTGTGACAGCATGTTGCAGCCTTGTTACAATGCCTCCGTGAAACCACTCGATCTAATTGGTCTTTGAGGTGCAGGTAAGCACGGTATAGCAGCTCTAATGAGAGATGTTAAGGCCTTTTCACACCTGGCAGTAGACATTCTGTTTTTATTATAACAGCTACTCTGCAAAAAAAAAAGATACAATTGAGATTTCTGCAAACAGAAATCCCCCTCACCGGAGTTATGGCATTACTCCCAGCAGTACTAACTTCAACACTCGAAACTTTATTTCACCAAATAAACACCCTCATTGTGAAAAAATCATATTGTTAAGTAAGTTATTTCTTTGTCCGACCACATTTCTATTAGAAGTTCCTCTCCTCATGTGCCTCAGCTCATGTTTAATTCTTCTGGTTCTTGTTCTTCCTCTTTTGTTTAATGGCAGAGAATAGCTTGTCGTAACTTCCTGTAACTGGTCCCTAAGTCCAAACCATTAAAAGGAATGTTTTTGCACTAGAATGGAATTGAACCATGGTTCAGTTTGATCTGGACTGAGACCACCTCTTTTTGTTGGACCGAGGTTTGGCTGTTTGGAGAATATGGCCAGACTCGCACCTACAACATTAGTTCGCATCAAACAGAAAAGTCTGAAAGTCTGGACCAAATGAGTTAGGCACAGAAGTGCCCTTAGCCTTGCAGGTGGTTCATTAAATCTGGCTGATCAATCAGATCTCTGCTGATGCTGAACATGGGTGGGGATAGTGTGTTGATCACACTATTCTACAAGGCTAACTGCTTGAAATACTGCAAATATTTAAAAAGTTACATCAGAAGTTAGGTCAGATGATCTTTGTAATGTATACAGTAGCGAAGTATAACCCCACTGTGTTACCCTTTATTCTAGGTTAATTTAAGAAGCAGTAAATTATACAACATTTTGAATCCTGTCACACTAAGAATGTACAGCTCCCAGTATTCTCATGGATAGATGACTGTTAAGCTGAGAAATGACAGGAGGAAACACATTTTGATGGCTGGGTATGCCTTAGGCAGCACAAAGCAGAATCTTTATATCTGGAGCTGCAAAATAACACTGTCAGCGAGGTCTGTTATTCAACAAAACCAAATTATGCTGACACTGATGGTCTGCTTGAGACTGGGAGCAATAATAAAGAAAGAAAGGCAAGTCTTCATTACTAATGCTTTGTGTGCCCCACAGTGAGTTGATAACAGTGAAACTCATTTCCTATAAATTTATACCTCTAGAGGACCTCTGGGGTCAATATGATTGTTCATTAAAATGAAATAATGAAAAACTTTTGAATGACAATTTCGTGATTAATTGGTAATTCATCAAAGCTTTTGAAACATCTGTTCATGCCAGCTCAATGGCAGCCACTGGGTAATAATGTAATAGGAAGCATTTTCTATCATTACCTTTCTTGAACAACAAAGTTGTGCATTCAATGGGATTGCCATTTAAGGTAAGGCTAAATCAGGCATATTGCCAATTTATACAAAAATAATGAATATAACAAGACTGTTTCACAAGTAATTCTTAATTCGTAAGTGCTAGAAAATAGTTTTGATTTCTTCTAAGCAATTACAGCCAAAGGGTGAATGTAATAGGTACAGTTTTTTTTATCTTTCTTCTTTCTGAAATTCAAAGCATGTTCATTTAATGGGATGCCCTTTTAAAACCCTATTCCATCAGCAAGTTTTACTGGAGGAGGTCCTTTAATTGGAATTTTTACTCAAGCCACACTCAGATTACAGGAGGTAGCGTATGCAACAACATGTCTGCTACGTTTCGCTGTAACCAGACACACTTTTCTGAACCGATATTGGAGCTTTGACGGAGAGGCTTTACTGAATTATATGAAAATAATATACTAATGGGATAGTAAACTAGTCAACATTTTAGCATTTCTTACCTAACCTGTATACCTATAGTTATATGTCATAAGGTCAAACATAAGGGATCTTGAAGGTCTCTTTTTAAGCCCCGTGTGCTCGCTTGCTTTGTTTATAGCAGTGCAATTAGCAACACTGGAAACACCTGCTACTCTTGTGAGTTTACTCTGTCTCATAGATGTATCTCATGAGTGCAACTGTGGTTTCTATCACATGTGTCCTTGGTCTAGGGAAGGTGACGACTCCCCGTTTTGTCTCATCAGCCTGAGAACAATACAGCTTGTGTGCAAGAAGCTGAGCAAAACGGTAACTTCTTTGACTTCTGTTTCAGAATCTTCCCAGACAGTACTCTGTTCCTGTAATGACTCGAACCTCTCTGCAGAGATCTTTAATTAAATACACAAAGACAATATCTGGTTCTCGGCTCTTTCATTCAGATTTCCACCACACTCTTCACACACTCTGTGCTGCTCCAGTTGTGATTTCAACACATATACAGTGTTGACACATCATATGACTGTCTGTAACACATCTCTCTGCAAAACTAATTCCCCATAACACTGTCTGTCTGAGCTGCAGCCGACTCCTGCTGCCTTAAAAATCACTATAATACTGTAAGGATTTTTTTTTTTTTTTATTGTTAAATGTATAATTTAGATAATCACCTTTACATCTGAAAACAAATGTTCTAACTGGGAGCATAATGTTTCTCATACTATCATATAGCCTCCATTAAAAAATACCAATCATAGAAAGACATTCTTTTGAAAACCAACGCGTTAGATTAATTGCCTGGAACAAAAAGCTCATCAGTTACACATCTCGGGCAAACGCTATAAATGGGTAAACCAAGTATTCTGTTCAAATATATCGGAATTACGTATAATAATTTAAAATAAAAAGAGACAGAAAGAAAGAGCTGATGAGGACTGATGAGGTAATATTGGTTGGTCTGCAATAGAGCTGCACAATTAATTGAATCACAATCACAATGTCAGCCTGTGCAATTTTATATAAACACAAAAGGCTGTAAGGTCAAGTGTGTATATGGTATTATTTTTGACTCAGTGACATGAGCAGAGACAGGTACTGTGTAAAACATGGGAAATCCAAGTAGCTTCATCTTCTTCTACGAGTTTAGTTTAGTTTGTATGCTTTAGTTGTATTGCAAATAGCA
Organism: Coranthus polyacanthus; assembly: GCA_037367275.1. Classification (NCBI taxonomy): domain Eukaryota; kingdom Metazoa; phylum Chordata; class Actinopteri; order Kurtiformes; family Apogonidae; genus Coranthus; species Coranthus polyacanthus. Next base: position 24,537,282 of record JAPQRN010000027.1, on the reverse strand, counting down.
AAAAATAAGGACAATACGAGTTGTTGTGAATTGTGCAGGCTTAGTCTGGTTACAGTACACAATAAACAATAACTTAAAGTTGCTCTGATCAGTGTCAAGTTTAATATCAAAATATGGCACGACAGAAGGTGTCACTTCTTTGGTAAAGAATTCCTCATTATCTCAATTCGACATTAGGTTGGTGTAAAAAAAAACAAAACAAACTGAATAACTTTTAAAAATGTTCTTGGAGTCACTTCAATTTTTCAGCTATTTTCCACCTTAAACAGAAACTAACAGAGAACCTTAAAGCCTCCTCAAATTATAAAAAAAGATAAGATGCAGCATGATCAGCCTTCAGTTAAGCCAGCAAGGCTGCAACAAACGATAATGTAGCCTGCTCAAATGTCAGTGCATGTGTATGTTGTGTATGTAACAGCGTAGCGTGCATGCGTGCGTTTGGACTACTCAATAGACTAACATAAGTGAGTGAATGAAGTAAAAAAGGTGCAGCTTGGCCCCCTGTAGAGTTTGCAGAGGGAAGTATTTGGTGCGACTCGTGTAAGACAAGAGAAGAATCCACAGTGATCCTGTTAGAAATGACTCGGGGAGAAATAGAGGAAAGACGTACTGAATGCACTAACCTATTTATCTGTTGCAGACTCCCAGTTACAGTAGAGTAGGGGCTCTTAGTTGTATTTCATACCTTTACCCAAGACAGCACACTGCCGGAGGCTGCAATGGTACACCCTCACACCAAGACTAAAAGTAACCAATTAAACCAAACCTATACTAAATATATAATCAGGTCAAGGTAATTAAATCAAGGCCCGTATTAACAACGGTACCAGATGTGCCCTAGAGAAAGACACTTGATCCCTTCTAGCTCTAGTACAAACAGTAAATGAGCTGTTAAAGTGAGTAATATTTTTTTTTTTTTTTTTTTTTTTAAACTGTCGATGGATGCATATCCAGTTTCTTGATTTGTTTAAAGATGCGTCCCAGTTGCATTCCTGCATCCACTCTCTTACAGTGTAGGTAGAGGAATTCAAAGGTCCAACAGCGAAAGCCAAAGTGATGAAAAACGATGAGGCAAAAAAGAAACAGACCTTGCTGTTGAGATCGTTCACCCTATTTTTAATGTGTGAAACAAAAAAAGTTCCCAATGAAAACAAATCAAATGGCTTGCTGCTTTTTTTATTTTGATTAACAGTCAATTTAAAGGCTCTACACTTACACAGACGCCTTTGACAACACATACACCTGGCAATGGACTTGTACTGCTTGGTTTTAGTGTCTTAAGTGTGACTAAATGCTAATAACGATATCATTGAAAACCTTTAGTTTTAAATCTACCACACCAAACACCTGCTGTCCATCTTAAACACACAGTAAGTATGATAAAGCTTGATGCATGTATAGTGGTCCTTATTTGACCAGCACATGATAAAATATATGGTTTTAAATATTATTCAAGTTTAGAAAACACATCATGATATCAGGATATAATTGTGAATGAAGGAATACCTGCGTCTTCAATGTTTAAGTGGCTTAATAAGTCATCGGTAACTACAATACTGCATTATAAAATGTGTGTTGTTGTGCAAGTGTGTGCATCATTAGTTTGTAGGGTAGAGTAAAAAAAAAAAAAGAAGAAAAAAAAAAGAAAGAGCGAGAGAGAGAGAGGGAAAGAAAATGGGTTCAAGTGGACATGCACAGCACAACAAACGGAGCCCATGTCATTACTACCCAGTGGAGAAAGTCTTTGATGTGTCCTATCCTTCTTCTTGTTTGATGGTGCTGGCCTTGTAGATGAAGCATAAGAATCAAATGATACATTATGTACAGAGGCCTGAACACAGCATCAGTTAGTCCAGTCTAGTCGCCTGGAACACCAAGATCAAAGTGAAGGAGGCTTACAAATCTCAGACAACACTCAGAAGAATATTGACAGGTTTTTAAAAGTTATTTCAACCGGGATGGCTCAGTACTAGAGCGGTTAAGTGTGACAACCGTGAACAGCAAAGTCCCTGGTTGCATTGCACTGCACGTTTCTCTACCCTCATTTCCTGTCTCCTCTCTAATGTCCACTTTCAAATAAAAGACACAAAGGCCTGAGCAATATTAAAGAAAGACTAATAATTACCATATTTCCTCAAATACAAACTGGTAGTCGATTAAAAGCTGAGTCTCTGAAAATGGCCTGGAGAGTTAGCCTTATGCAAAATGTGCGTCTGACATTTAAACTGAATAAATTCATCAATAATATCTATTGTCTTAATATTGAAGCCAAACTGTATTTTGTATGAACGTACACACGCCACAAGATTCACAGTTTCTAGTGCTGTATTACCAACATTGTGTCAGTGAGTTTTCCACAATGTGTTGCTGAAAATGTTTCCCATTAAAAGCCTTGTTAAGTAATGAAGAATTTCAATCGACTGAAATGCTCGAAAGGGTTTGTGTTGAGTTGTATTAACAACAGAAAGCAGTAATTTTAACAACACAAACAGGAGCAGAAGAAAGTAAGGCGTCATTCTACAATACGACCAATTCTACTTGTCAAGCAGAAAAAAATACAAGGCCTGCCTCTAATACAAGTTTGCTCCAAATAAAGGCCTGTTACCTCCTGCAGTTGAGATAAATAAAGACCGCGGCCACTATTTGAGGAAACAGTACAGTAATACAAATTTCACACTGAGCAACCTTTCATTTTTTCTTACATTCTTTGCATCAGCAACAGCTGAGTGACCTTGTAACGTGGGAACAGAACCAAAAGGCTTCTCTGCCCTTGGAATAATATCTTAAGAGACCCTTGATAATATCTTTTGTTTGATTCGAAGGTTTCACTAGGATTTCAAACAGATTAAAAGGTAGGTGCAAGAGAAAGAGAATGACTTCAAGTAAATATAACCACCAAAAAACATAGCACATATAAAAAGTACTTTACTTAGTACATTTTCCTTAAAGATTAGAAACAATTAAATATATTACATTCAGACACACTACAGTCTGATAATTCTACTATGTAACTAACATTTAAATTTTATGCTTACATGACCTTTTATTAGAGTCATTATACTGTTATCATTGCATATTATCAAACTTGCAAGTTACCAGTTGGATGCAGAGTGTCATTAATCATTGTAATTTCAAACTTTAGGAGAAGTAACATTTTTATTGCTTTTATTCCTTTAGGTGTCAAATACACAACACCTTCTAGACAGTGAAGTGAATTGAAATATCAATTGAAAATATGACCTGCTTCCGTTTCCTCCCAAGGAAAAAATACTCAAATCTACTTCACATCTAAGAGAGTCAGCAAAAGAGCCTTTTATTTTCAGGGTTCATTTGGTAATTTCTGCTGTATTTGCAATTTTAAGCTGGAAGCCACAGCTTTTCAAGAGCTTTGCCCTGAAAACATCTATGTCCATATATATTTTTTTTACTGCAGTGTCATGAATAGCAGCACCGTCTTGTCATCTTGAACACTCGAAGCCTGAACAGGTAATAACTACCGAGATGGAAGGGTCCTATAGGTTGCACTACAAAGCCCAGAATAAAAACAACACAAACATATCCAGTAAGGCCAGAATAAAAGGGCTACTGTAAGAATTGTAAAGCAGTGACAGCGGTGATGTGAGGACAAATGATTTGGCTATTTTATGCTTTTTCCCTGTAGTCGCTCTATTCTCATTTTATGCAGGATTGCAGATGCCTGCGAAGAGGGAACAAATCTAATACAACAAGACAAAACAATACAATGATACAAATATCACCTGCAGGCAGAGTGACAGTGACGTGACTGATGAGAAAAGGCGGTAGAGGCAGTGGGATGGGGACATATGAAAGGAAAAAAGGAAAGAGAAAAATAGCAAAAACCAACTGAAAGGAAGCAAGGATAGTTTCAAACAATTTGTCAGCACAAAGAAAGAGAATTCTAGGAAAAAAAAAAAGAAAAGTTTGTCTACATTTGGGTCAGACTGAAAAACCCTGCATAGAACATATAGTGCATTTTCATATACAGAACTCAGGAGAAATAACACAGCTGAATTAAATAATTGTTCTCTCTCGTCGAATTATAGCCACCAAAACACCCCACTGAATCCTGTATTCATTATTAATATGCACTGCATGTAGAAGAGGAAACTCAAACTCATCTGAAGAGGCAGGAGGAGGAGAGAAGTCAGCGACTATTCATATGAGTCTGGCTTTAAAAGAAAAAACAACAACTCTGTTTTGTTTAGAGGTGAGTCGAGCTATATTTACTTGGTATTGCTCCAGTCCCTCACTACCTGCAGTCTCTTTATCCCCAGAAAAATGCCATTCTATGTCCCAAGAGCAAGTTTCTAAGCCAGGACTTCTGCCTTTGTCTGCTGTATGACTGGCAATGCACCAAACCCCTGCACCTATCCCAGCAGATTGTGACTCACACAGCAGTTTAATGTAAAAGGCATAAATAGGGTTGTGTAATATGGCCAAAATCCTATATCCTGATGTAGATCATTTCATATCCAGTTAATGATACATATCATAATACAGCACATTTACCTTACATTCATTGAAGATAAAGTTTATATACCATGAGCACATGGAAAGGCCTATTTCGTATTACATTTTGAATTTTATTGTCAATGTCAAATGATAGACATTTTTCTTTAGGGGCCTATCACAATCTAAAGCTGCGTGCCACTAAATGCAAAAACAGCTGAAACATAATTCCACAATTTACATGAGACTGCTTTAAATGTGAGCACAAAATTGCACATTGTATTGCTTGATTTATTGCAGACAGTGTATTGCCTGCCCTTTGTTTTTTTCTTCTATTCTGCAAAAGTGAGGCACTGATGCCCAGTTGAAGGTTCACATTTATCATGAGAGAACAAAAGATACCCTCCATTTCTCCTTCTTCTTCTTCTCTTTCAGAAAGGCACAAACATTTATGCACATGAAAGCTCCGCAAATATGTGCACACGTGGCAATGTGAGGAGCCAAAAGAGAGACAAACTGGAGTCAATAAATGTTTGTGAAGGTCACGGGTCTCTTATTAACTTTCTCCTCAGACTGAGAAGTGTCTCGCGTAGGTACACCCGTCACTTGCACACATGCGTTCATGCATGTCCCCAAGCACACACACCCACACGCATTAAGAAGAGAGAGGTGCGACTTTAAGGCTCCTCTTCTTTATTCCCTGGAGCAAAAAAGTCAGGGTCTGGACTGAGGTGATAAGTGCACTGGGATACCGCCCAGCAAAAGCACCATGGACATGAACACACATATGCATGTGTGCATGCACGTGCATGCACACACACACAGATGAAGTCGCTCTATAAATACACTCCTCTTGATTCAAATACTAATGGAAATGCATATGATATACCCTTTTGCTTAAGCCCTCATTTGGAAAAGGCCGCATACAGACATGAACATAATTAAACAACATACGATGTAATACGTGTTGTAATTTCTAAGCTTCAGTGGAGGAGCAGAGACATGCATCGTAATAACATACATATATATATATATATACACATACATACATACATACATACATATATATATATATAC
>JAPQRN010000027.1:24504569-24531139 GCA_037367275.1 Coranthus polyacanthus | reverse complement strand
TGTATATATATGCATTACCAAGCCTGCACCTAGTCCACTTACAGAATGCTACAAATTAGATGTGTGCACTTACAGGCTCTACATATGCGCTGCATGAAAAACTGTAGCAGCTATCAAAGTAGTTCAAAGGTGGATCTGAAATGGTACCTGACAAATAAATATAAACGTAACTACATTCCCCTCGGCTTACATTGCAGTTCAGCTTCAGTTTTGTTGAGTGCCAGTATGTTTATATTTACAGGATATATTCACTGCTAAAATGTAAAAATGTGAATGGAGGGAGAGAAAAAAAAGGCTTTGTGATTGCAACGTCAGCTCTGTACAGTGTGTGTACAACTGTGGCTTTGTGTGCGCTGTGTTTGACTGACCAGCTTCTTCCTCTTGTCTTGCTCAGTTGGTGGCTCTTCATCATCACTCAGTTTGGGCTCCTCAAAATGGCTCATCAGCATGCAGCTGCAAACACAATAAAATCCAACTCAATATTAACCACGCATAAACCTGCACAGCAGGAAATTATTTCTGAATATGCAGCATTCACACACACACACACAAAGACAAGCCTGAACCCTATGGTACTTTGCACACGGCTCTATTCATATTAGTTCATCTACATGCAAAGAGAATCACAGTGGAAACCTTTTGCTTAGTGGAAAGTCTGTGTAGTCTTTTATTTCTTTTGTCCTTGTTACTTAATCCTTACTGTGAGTAGAGATAAGTCAGAGGGGACTAAATTGTCACATATTGCAACAGATCAAAATGATGGCCACGATTTAAATTCTATTTTTAAAACTTCTACAGAGCTTCTGTTTTGCACTTCCCACCCTTTTATTCTTTTTTTTTGCTTTTAAAGATTTTTGCTTTTTTCATTCCATGTGTATGATGCAGTCCTGTAAAAAAAAATAAATCCCAAACTTCAATGCCTTTTCAAGTAGTTAGGTAAAAACAATGACGGTGAAGTGACATGCCGAATTGGCTTGCAAACTGGAATGTTATTTCACTAAATTCACCCATTGCAGCAAGAACTGTCATTCTTGGTCCATGCAAGAAAAATTCTAAAATGCTCATCTTAAGGTGGGAATAAATTTAAAGTCTGTTCATTTGAAACATTCCTAACATTTCCTAAATGCAGACAGGATGATTATAATAACCACTGCTGTATGTCTCATTTGATTGCACTTATAAATCTGAGAGGGAAAATAATCTATAAATATTTAAGAAGGTTGTGAAGCACATCAGGGAACCCTAACAATTCAACACATCACCAGCAAATAGAAAAAAAAATACAATAACCTCTCAGCCCAGCTTTTCAGCTCATTTCACCAAAACACGTCGTAGGCGCAATGAGCATTTTAAAAGCAGGAGGAAGGGGTGTCTGCATGTACTGTAGGTTAACGTCTTCTCAGAAATGAGCACGATTACATTTTTTTATCATTACTTCTAAAACCTAAATCTAAACTATTCGACTGGCATTGTCAGTCATACAAGAGCTTTGCCAAAATTACAAACTTCATTTACGTGGGACAAGACTGACTGTAAGCTTTAAAATATAAGTTTCATTGGTATCCATTCATCTAGTTTTCTTTGCATTCTCACTCTCTTTAGGCAGAATGCACATTACTCTTTGAAGGTGCCTGTTTCGGGATCTTCAGTCATTACATCATGCAGCGCCTCCACACAGATGTTGACGATGCCACAGAACTTGTCCTGGATGACACTGAAAACACAAACGCAGCACAGAGTCATTACTCACGAAAGCAGTAAATCAGCAGCTGTTTTGTTTGTGTGTTTGTGTGTGAAAGAGCGAGGGGTGTGTAGACTTGGCCATGGAGGCAATTGGCCATCAGAGCACCATCAAAACAGAAAGCTGCATCCTATGTTAAGTCCTGGCAACACTGAAAGTGATGAAGTGGCTGTCAAAAAAAACATATGGCCATCCAGAGCAAAGAGTATCTGTGCCATTCATCAACTTATATTAGAACACACATGTCCAGATTGTGCTGTTTTTGTTTCTCACCCAGACCATTTCACCTCTGGCCTTGGGTATTTCTACTTGTGTGCACTCGAGAGGAAAGTTTTACTACAACAACAGGGATCAAAGAGAAACAAAGAAAGAGGACACTCAAAAAGAAAAAAAAAACAAAAAAAACATTATGATGGCAAGAAAGGAGCAAGGACATTACATTTTCTTCTTGTTCTAAGTCTCATTACCTGCAGTTTTAATGCAAGGGGCAAGGACCACAGCTCTGAAGTGAAACCAATGCAGAGGAATCTTAAAGTGTAATACCAGTCACAGCCACTAGATGCTGGCTCCAAAAAGGCCTGGCTCCCATAGACATCAATTGAATTTCTCTCCAAAAATGCTGTGTATTTTTTTTCACAGAGTCATTCTGGTCTCATTTCTTTTACAAGGACCCTCTAATTAGAGTATTGGTGGTCAACCTTTAAATTATTCCTCTCTTAATAAGATTTTAGGGTGAACAGAAGGCTTTGATGTCTGCCGTGTTGGGTTTTGACAGGTGTGTATGACAGCTTGTTTACTTGTTGATTCGGACGTTTGGAGCATCTGTTTATTGAGTGAAACTTTTTTCCTGACAGGATGGTGATTCCACCCAAAAAAAAAAAGAAAAAAAAAAAGAACTTGACATGCGACATCTGAGACAAGCAGCTGTCATTGATGAATTATTTGAAACCGCTGGAAAAGAAGTGGGTTTTCCCATGTCAATGGGAATATAAAGCAGGGACGGAAAAGAACACCAAGTGTGTGTGTATGTGTGTGTATATGAGCACTGATGCATCAAAGGCTCTGTCAGTTCAAGTCCTTGGTTAGGTCGACCCCAGGCAACACTACATAAAGTTCACTGAGCATGAAGTCTGGGGGAAAAAAATGGATATCAGCGCATGACAGACACATACATACCCAATGAACTTTAAAATTCACCATTTCTTACGCGGGCCAGTCTTTTCTATGCAGACTGAGGTGCATTTCTAAATAAAGCCATCAAGTCTGAAGTAATGTTTCTACTCACTACAATCTTTGTTTTACACTAGCACGAGACAAACTCTGTATTCCTCCAAACAACTTCTATGTAGTGTGTCTACATACATCGATAAACACAAGTATTATAGGAAATTTAGGAAAATATATGGGAAATTTGGATCGACTTGAAAGAGAATGGAAAAACAAGCCTAGGCAAGTATTAAATAATTGTTCTTTTTCCTCTGCAGCATTTCACTCATAATATTCTAGGAGTGTAAAATACATCACTGAACACCTCTGCCCCCAATTTCCTCATAATAGGCTCAAATTGGCAGCCATAGCAACAACTGGATGCAGGCCTCGTATTAAAGATCCCTTATCACATATTTAAACATGTCTGTCAATTCTAATTCTATCCAGCCCAACACCTCTCCGGTGATTATTTTTTTATTGGTTGACTAGTGCTGCTGGTTCGTGCTTGCCATTGAAATTCCTTTAAGTGAGAAGCTGATTTTAAAAGCTGTGTGCAAAGACAAAAACTGGTTGCAGCTCCACAAAATTAACAGTCTCCGTGTGGCCCTTGCTCCATAAACAAGGAGCGGCTGCAGGGAGGCAGGGGACAGTAACCTCTGAAAGATGCACAGAATTAAGATTACAGTTCCCTTGTAGATGTATGCCCCATAGCAGAATTACCCCGAACTGAAGTTCTTAAATCACATCAAATTAAAATTGTGTGCGTTCAATCCCAGTTGCCAATTACTCCTTGTTGGTATAGCATGTGAAGCAGCGTCATTCCCTAACAAAGACTATGTGAACATAATGTGCCCACTTTAGGTATAGACTAACAATCATTACTTAAAATGTGAGCACAGCAGATCAAGGCAATATTGATTTTACAAGGTCCTTGGTCTTAGTTAGTATTGACATTGCTTTACAGAAGATTTGCCAACAAAAAGTAAGGTGTCAGTGATGAACTTTGCAAAAATAGGCTGAATGAGACGTTTTGATGACTAAGGCAGTCTTGGATGAAAATGACCCCATGGCTCTGCATGTTAAATACAAAATGAAATGTTACTCCCCTTAGATTGCATAAAAGTTAGTCTGCTCGGGTCATCAGTCTTTCCAAAGTGAAGCAAAGGACAAACAGGATTTTTTTTTTTTTTTTTTTATTTTTTAAATGGAACCAATCACAAAGATAATGGTTAGCAGTGAAAATGTATGAAAACTAATAGCTCTAAGACCCTAAAAATGTTGTTCTAGATTTGATTAACAATGATGCATTATTCTGAAAACAGAAAGTGATATAATTTTCAACTCCTACATTATACAGATATCATCTTATAACACAAAAGGCAATAAGTGGCTAGACGGAGTCAGAAGAAACAGAGAAGTGGCTTCTAAACACAGCTCTGTAATCAATTACGTCTAGTTTAACAGCTCAAAGATAATTACATACATGTATACATATATGAAACATACTGAGGATCAGCAACGACTACTGAGAAATTGATGGAAATGAACATCTCCCCATGTTGCACATTACTACAAATGCATCGGGGCAGTGTAACGCTACCTCCTCTGTGCCTTGTCTGAATCAATAATAATCAAGTCTGATGCTGTTCACTAAAGTGCTATGATTGTAACCATACACAGACCTCTGACAGAGGAAAAATCTGCAAACAACAGAGTCCTCACCAGTTCAAAAAAGTCAGCCCACATAACCCCCATACGCACCCAACTTCACTGGCTCCCAGTCCACTTCAGGATTCAGTTCAAAGACCCCCTTCTGACATAGAGCAATAAATAGTCAAAGCCCCAGCTACCTCAGTGACCTCATGAGTTCCCACAAACCCTCACACTGTCGCCGATCCAGCCACTCTCTTCAGCTCAATACATTTATTTGGTGATTCATTATTTTCTTTCCCCCAAGTGATTTAAAAAAAAAAAAAAGTGGTTCAGTGTGAATACCAACACATCAAGTGAGGTTTTAGGACGGCCCACTACCTAAACTTCAAATATGATACTTAAAGCAGGTAAAGAACATTTGATAATAATATTAAGGGCAGCTGTAGACAAGATATGGACCATATCCCATTGTTATTGCAAGTAATAAAGTTAATTTGTCATGCAGCACATAACCAGCCAAGGCTGTCATATTCAATCGCTGATGCCGCCAAAGATGGGGGCGTAACAAAGGGTTTCATGCCTGTCTACATCGACGATTATTATATCTGGACTCCAAAAATCAGAGCTGCACAAGATCTTGATAAAAACACGCATCACTATACAGTCAGATGGGACATCACAAGAGAAGTTCTCATTTAATTCTAGAGAAACTCCTTTGAACTACTTCAAAAGAAGTTTCACAAAAAAATGAAATGTAAAAACTCTCCAAAAAAAAAATGAAGTGTTAATGACAAGTGAAGAAAAAGAACATCTTTTTTTAAATGTTTGTATCTCAGTCTTCTGTGCACCTGTCACACTGTCCACAGATGTGGATAAAAGTCCACGTGTGATGACTGACACAATGGAAGAACGCCGTTTTTTTAAGCATTTAGTTCTGTCTTGTATTTAGTCTCAACTTTTTTCAGACTCTGAATGATGGTACAAGGATGCACAGTATCATGTTTGACTTAGGAGTTTATCAAAACACTTTGTTAGTGTCAAGGTTAACAGACATAAAAACATCAATATTATAAAGATCAGAAGGTGTTTCCTCTCAGTGATGGAAAAATCTACTGCCATGTTTGCATAAACAGAGAAAAGGGTGGTTAAACTGCTTTGTACTGCGTATTTATTATTACTGTGCAGAAAAAACTCAGACAAAGACAATATTCTCTGTCAGTAATTTAGCATTTAAAACAGTCACATAGTACTTTCATAGAATAGAACTGCACCAGCTAGAGCCTACAAAGTTCAACTGACACTGAATGAATTATTTGTCAGGTTTGTCTCCTCATTTTACCTTTCATGTGCCCTTATTTCAGCTGAGCTGACAGGTGGAAGATATCCACTTTTCACCAGCACTGAATCACATCTGCACGTAAATGAACGATAGAAGATTCTCACCTGTTGTCAGACGGTAGAAGAGAAAGCAGTGCCAGTGACGACAGCTTCCTCCTCTCAGGCTGAGTGATGTTGTCCATGCGGTCTACCCACATCTCTATCACACTGCCCAGCAACTGGTCCATCTGATGGGGAGAGAGGAGGAAGAGAGATGTCAAAGAACATAAAAAAGAAAACGAAGGAGCGGCAATAGGGAGAAAGAATATCATTAACAGTGTTTGACAACTGTACAACACAAAAAATGAGAGCTTTAATATTTAATAGCACGACTGACCTTCGCTGCTCTGCCTCAACAATGAGGAGCTTGGCATGATGGAGGGACTGCTTATTGATTCGGCTTTTTTCTTATATTGGTTTCATTTATTTAGATTGAGGCAGCAATGTCAAAACAAGGCTAAATTGATTTTGCTCTGGGTCAGTCAAAAACAACAATTTTAGAGTTTCACAGTGATGGAGACAATTTGAAACTTCGGGGCTTGAAAATGTTACCATTTGCAATTCTTTGGTTCATTACTTTTGGCCTTGTTCAGTGTAATTCCCTTTTAACAGGCACTTTGCTGTTATGGCTTCCGCAGACATTCAAAGAGACGGTGCTGAGGAGACAGAAATGAAGGGCAGACACCGGGTCTCACCTCCTGGCTGCACTCAGAGGCCATTTGGGTGAGCAAAGAAGAGAAGAAACTGGAGTTCTGGAGCAGGACACGGCCCATAATGCCTAGGTAGGTGGACATCACCACAGGGTATCTCTATACAACACACACATATTGAAAACAAAACTGAGGATGCAGAGATATAACCATCCACAAATGCTTTTACACAGTTTATTAAGCAGGATAAGAGGAAAGAGGTTTGGACCACTGACAAAGCAGAATCCCGGAAAGGCAGCCCATGACCTTTAACTAAGCTGAATGATTGATCAATGCATGCCATTATACAGTGTATCAGAATTAATTATATGTGACAGAAAAGGACAAAGTAGAAGCACACACAAGAGCAGGAATATGCATTGTTTAATAAAGTTAAGTATTATAAAAAAGACGGAAAATGAGTAGAAAAGCCGCACAGATAACATATAATATCTTAACAGGTTTGTTCTTTTACACAATCCCACTTCAGATCTTCAGATGAAAAGTAATACTCACCTCGCCGTCCACAATACCTCTGAAGACAGCTGGCAGCAGGGGTTGGAACATGTGGGCTCCCAGTATGGGGCTAACCTTTAAAGCTATCTCCACCACCTGCAGGGAGACAGGGAGAGGAAAAGAGACGAGGATCAGAAGAGAGGAATAGGAAACAGTCGCATGAAGCTACAGAAGAGCAGATGGGGGAAAAAAAAAGTTGAGAGGAAGCCAGGAAAAGAGTGAGAAAAGCGGTGTTTGAGAAGAAACTCGGGGTCAGATACAGTGTGATATAAAGTCACACAGAGCAGCACAGTGAAAGAGGACAGGAGGAAGCAAAAAGGAGCTTCTTTTGAGAGATAGTAAAAGAGTGGAGAAAATCCATCCTCTAATTGAGGGTCTGACCTACAGTAAGTGGCAAGCAAGGTTAGTCCCTTAAGTTTTAGAAGTTTCAATGAATCCTGTCAGGCATACAAGCTGAAATAAAAAAGAATAACCGTGTTGAAAACTCTTTAGTACAAAATGAAAAACAAAGCCAGGGTGTGACAGAAGTAGAACACACCACTGTGTTCTGCAAGCCATCAAAACTCTATGACATACGGCGAGTAGATATATTAAGCACAGAGATGGAGGATCATCAACACATACTGATTACACGGATCATGCTGTGCTCAGATTGTCAACATGTGGCAAGCTGCGTAGTTTGTGAAGGTTGGTAGGCTTATTGTCTGCTGATTGTCCTTCCCTCAGAATAAAGGATTAGAAGGAGCCAGATGTGAGGTAATGCCACTGAGCATTACTAAACTAAAGCTCTAGTGGCTACTCTAAGGAGCACATATCTACATGTCTAACAGTGAGCCGAGAAAAGAAACACGAAGAGGGAAAAAACTAGACATGAGGAAAAAATATTTAGACAGAACAGTCCTGCTAACTGTATTGCCTGCTCATGCATCATACCCACTGAGTTCAAACAAAAACACAAAGCATGCCCACAGCGTGTTAGCTTCTGATTTCACATAGTTGAAAGAAAAAAAACAAATAAATAAAGAACCGCCAGTGATGAAACAATCATAATCAAAGAGAATTATCTTTCAGGTAGAAAAAACAGAAAAAGAAAACAAAAAAAGAAAAACATGCTCATATGCAGGACCTAGATTTCACTGTGCATTGAACTGGACATGGCGAATGGCACAAAGGCGTGTTTTAGAACAAAGGAGAATCTTTGGTTAAAAACTCACCTTGGGAGGTCACTGGGAAAGACATGATTCTAACTGCATTTTTATTGCTTTATGTATTATTTTCTCATCATTGCATTATCTGTAACTGTACAATACGTTAAAGACTCAAAAGTTAGATGCATAACCGGCAAACATTGATGAATATCAACAGACAGTTAAAAACTTTGTTAGTCTTTGGTAAAGGAGAGGCTAGAAAAAACAGGTGAATAAAGAAGAAATTTGACAAAATTCACTTAAGGTTTTCCTCAAAGAAAGTAAACACTAATTAACTACAGAAGAACAAATAATCAATAATATTGTATCAACATGGGTCCTGCCTTCTAAATACAGAACTGAACTAATTGATACACCTTTCTACTTTTCTAGCCTACTTAAGCTATATTCTTGTGCAAGGTAACAAAAGCTGCAAGATCTGCACTTATCTCAGTATAAAAGCAAAAGTCATTCAGTATTCAATACTTCATTATATATGGTGAGAGATTAGTTTCAGAACAGGCATTTAAAATTTTGCTTGGCTGATTTAAGGAACCGTTATCAACAATGTTCTTATATACTGATTAGTCAGCATCCTTACTTCCCAACCTCATTATTTTGACGCCCAAATATAAAGGTGCCCTCGCAGACAGTGATGACTAGTCGACTATGTGAGGAACCCTCAGTCACTCATCTTAAGTGATTTATTAGTTATGAGAACATGGAGGCTCCTCTTGCATTCTAATCTGGTGTCAGTTCACAAACAGCCCTGTCGGTGTATGTACGTACTTGAGCTATGTTTGCGAGTGTATCATAACCACGGAGAGCAAACAGTGGTCTCAGTGGGTACGATTTCATGCCACTTTCAGTGCAGAGGCTTTACACCAAGCCACACATGCCAAAAACAAACAACTACCTCGGTGTAACGTGAGGGAAAAATAGAGTTCGGAGTAAGAGTGACAGTGACAGTACCTTGAGCACCTGGACCTGCCCCTCATTCGTGATGTCTTTCAGCAAATCACAGAAGGAGCGGCACAATGATTCTGCATAGTTCTGTGAATACAAAAAATGCATACATGTGCAGATTATACATGATGTTTCTTTGTTACTTAAACTCATACATATGCGACACGTGTTTGTGTATCTCACCTGAAGGAACTCCGTGGCAGACAAGTATACGTAGGCATTAACTATCTGGAAACAGGTACGCAGGTTCTCTGAGCTCAACTCTGGAACAGAACATCAGATTTTACACTTTACAAAATTGGACATGAAAGTAATTGATGAATGTAAGCAGGGATGAAGAAAGCAGGCAGAGAGGAAGGACAAGGGCATTTGTTATTAAATGGTCCAGCTGGACAGGGTGGTTTAGGTCTGACAAATAAGAACTGCAACATACACTGGATGGATGGTCTCACTGGCTTTTTTTGTGGGAGTAATCCATTTCCCACACAGGATTTACTCTGGGCTATTTGGGATTTTTAAAGCATACAATGAAAAACGATACAATATGCACAATCAAAAATGTTCCAATAGATACAACGTTCCAATAAATACACGTCGTATGGCACTACTCCTACTTACTACTACTTCTCTCAAGTTGTTTTTAGTCTGAAACAGGTGCTGCACTGATATGAAAAATTCAAACCAACCCAAAAAAGAAACAAAAGTGACGTATCATCATCATCATAAAAAAAAAAAAAAAAAAAATCTGCTGCCTGAGCTTTTTCAGCCAACTGATTCAAGTATGATGCAACGAATGAACATTGCAGCAATATATTTACATGTCTACAAGAAAGTTCAAGTGGCTGTCTCTTTGCCAGCATTAATGAGAGGTTGTGAGAGCTGGTTAACAAGGATTACATCTAAATTATTTAGCATTCCCTCTGCAAGATCTGCTCTGTCTGTAACGTTTGTCTGACCTATACTGCCATGTTTGTCTGATCTATACCGTCAAAGCCCATGTTGCTACAGATGAAGTGAAACCTCTCAGTGCCATTTTTCATACTTTATACATCAGCACTGGCAAAGGGGTTGCAACACATTGTGCCCCTTTCGAAAACAGGATCAAAAAGGAACAATAACCGAGGGATGAAACAGTAGAAAAACTCAGACAACCACAATTTGCTGTAAAAGATGTGTGAACACTTTGATCCCAAAACAAAAGCTATGCTTTATCAAGTTTAGCAAAAATAACTACAAAACAATTCAGCTTTGTATGGATATATGGTAATGCATCAAGAAGGATAACAGCCCACGAGGTAACAGCACCACATGGACCATTCACACACTGGAGGCAGCTGTGGAAACAATTGACTGCTGGCCTGTCAGTGTGTGCACACAGTGACTTCCAAAGATGACACACTGCTTTAACTGCTAATGACATCTTGGGCAATTTAACACACAAAAAAGACATTTTGTTGAGCAATATGTTCATTCCATGGTGGTGCACACAGCGAACATGGAACTGGATTGGCTCTTTATTCGTATTTTGTCCACGTTGAGTGAGTGTTAAAAATATTTAAGAAAAGAGGAAGAAGTGGACGAAGGAAAAATGAGGGAAAGATTAAGAAAGGATAGGTAACCCCATGACGATACCGGATCAAAAAGAATTTACAGACGAAGCCTCGGGAGAAATCAGACTACGACTCTGATGAGGGAGGACAGGGAAAAAAGGGTAAAGAAAAGAGTAGGGATGGGTTTAACAGAGACATGCAAAATCAGCTTGGATTTGCATATATATGTATATATGCGGGAGACGGTATATACTCCATTCTCCAAGGACAGAAAACGGCAACACACACTTTCTCACAGATAATATCTAATAATAGACCACAACTAACATATACACAGTGGGATACAAGTTTTGCACTAATAAAAGCTGGCAGGGCTAACAGACCTTAACACCAGGAATAGCCTCTGTGTGGCACTTAGTAACATGCATCCAGACACAAACACTTAAATGTTAAATACACAAGCAGGTGAGAGGCAAGAAAGTAAAGATAAAAGGAAAGTGTCTATACATACGCAAGAATGGCATCTGCGTGAATAATTTGAAAGTAATACAAGCTGACAGGAAGCTCACTCGTAACACCTAGGATGGTTGCTTACTTCATACAAGTTGACAGTGTAACTAATTCTATTGCCAGAAGAATAACCATTATTTCCCTGCATGCACCTAGAGGCCAAATATAGTATTCAGAAGGTGACTGATGGTGATAGTTTAAAGGCTGATATAATAATGACAGTTTGAAGCAGGAAACACAATACAATAACACGTGTGATAAATACATGCAATGTTATGTTAATGTGCAGCAAAGTCAACTAGAGCCATCAGAGGACGGCATACGCTTCAGGCATCAAAAAGTGATTTGTGTGAGTGAGTTAGTGATGCTGGATTATTTTGTTTCAGTTTGCCCATTGACAGCAGAGGAGTCGAGTTGTTTGGTCGAGCAGTTCATGAAAAATACTAAAGGGTTTTGTAGTTCTGCTCCAGAAACAAAAGGAAGACAAATGGCATGATGGACAACACAGACGGATGTCAGACAAAACAGCAACAGGCAACGCCCCAGCAAATAACGACAAACTGTAGCAAAAATATTGAATGTTAACATTTGCATTCATTGTAGCGCCCCCTTGTGGTTCACCGGTTATGCTCCAGAAACGAAACGATGACGGACAGATGGGAGGGTTTTTTATGCAGTGACATGTTATTTTCAGACATATTAAGTATGCTTCACTGTAGCCATAGTTCAAAGATTCAGTGTATGATATTTAGTGGTGAATTTGCAGATTGCAACCAACTGAATACCACCCCACCCTCCCCAACAGTGGCCATAAAGTCCCTTGTTAGAGTCAGCGTCTGTCTGTTATGGCCATTTTATTTCAGGGGATATAGATTAATATAAAGATACAGGCAAACATTGTAGGTGATTGTAATATAACTGTTAAAAAAATAAGTTAAGGCCCACAGTAATTTGGTGTTGGTAATTTTCGTAAGTTTTTGATGCCACCCGCCATAAAACGGAAAAAAGAAAAGGAAGGCTGTTTGGAGCTACCGTAGAGAACGGCTCACTCTAAGGTAATGAAAACACAAATCTTATTTTTGTTTTAATAAACACTAATGACAACATAATTGTGATATCATATTCCATTTCTGCAATTAGATCCTCCTACATCCCCTTAAACCGTGGACACATTAGACCTTTGGTACAAATTGTCTTATTTCCATAAATCACAAACTTTATCAAACTCCTTCTATAGCAGAAGACTGGGTGACAGTAGAGCCCTAACAGAGAGCGTCCAGTCTGACCAGGCGATCTTACTGTTGATATATGCGACATGTTTTCTCTAGCCATCTGCTGGCCACAGTAGAGTAATGGACATAATGTAGGTCCCCATCTGTTATGTGCGCAGACACATAAGGTATTTAAGTTGCCTATTTAGTCAGCACATCAGCCCACATGAATGTTCACAATTTCAAAAGGAATACTGGAAACAGCTAAAGCTAAAATATGCAAAGTTAAGTTTATGCATTAGCCGTAAAAGGATAACAACTGCTTTCAAATGCAAGTCAACTACAAAGATGTAAACAGACAGAGACGACAAAGGAAAAGTGGTGATGGAAAAAAAAAAATCAACTGCGCAGTAAAGCAATTATTTATCTGTTACAAATGCCTTTTTGTGTCGTATCAAGGGTGCTGGAATGCAGAGTATCATGAGGAAAGAAAGGGAAGAGATGAAAGCCTAACAACAACACATCTTTGTGGTCAGGCCAGGACGTTCGTTTTTCTAAAGAAAAGCTAAGGCAGCAGATTGCTTAACAGCAGGTGAACAAGGACACATTGTATCATCTGACAAGAAAAGCACTACAGTAACTCAGAGAAGGGGAACGACCAGGGTTGTTTGTTGTGTCTGGAGATGATGCAGTGGCTCTTAATGGCCACTAAGTGGTAGATATGCAAACTCTGGAGACAGTGCATGCCTGACAGATCGAGTGGAAAAAATAAACTGTATTTGAGGCCGAGGAATTCTCTGATACGTCAGAAAATGTAGAGAAAATGATAATTTCACACCTAAAATAAGAATGTCTCATCACTTCCCAGGTCAGGGACCAAATCAACGTAGGAATCTGTTAGCACACCTTTCCCTGCAGTATTAGAAACTATTCATTTTTGTGGGTGAAAGAGAAAAACAATTGTACTTAATGTTAGGGGAAAATGGCAAATAAATAAAATACCACATACATACAATTCAATCCAACAGCTTTTCAATTTCTTTCAGTCATTTTCATCAGTGCCCCATAAATTGAGGTTCTGCACCGTGCTGTATAAACAAGTCACGGAAAATCAAACAGAATTTGTTCATTTAGACACGAGTGAAATTGGCATTTTGAGTCTAATAAGCCTCCCTTATTCTACAAGTATTCTTTGACTTTTATTCTGACAATTTTAATGCTGGGTTGTGGAAGAAAAACATATCCCATTAAATTTCAAGTCTTTGACTTAATAATTGGATTTCAGCTCATATTCCATCCTACTGTAGGATACAACCTGAATACTGCAACTCTTGTTATGTCTTTCCAGGCTCCTAAACCTTTTTTCCATTCTGCCAAAAAAAATAAATAAAATGTAGTCATGATGGACAGGATTATTATCCTTTCTTCTATCTATCTGTGTTGAAAGAATACTTTCACTATTGGTTTTTATAAGATCTATTTCAAATTTGATTTTTTTTCCCAAATCCCCACAGGAACAGAGCATGAAGAAATCACAAAGCAATACGGTCACAAAGGAGTACTGTCTGGACTATATGAAATTGCAAACACAACGCAATTACAAACTACACAATTAGACACATTAGACACAAAACAGGTGTTTATGTTTGATTTAAAGTAATATATGTTCAGGTGAGTATGTTATGGTGATATTACAAAGCATGGCACCAAGGCAAGATTTGGCTATAATATGAAAACCTTGACACTCACATTCATAATGGCCTCCAGCTAAAGGCGCACAGCTCTCACAGCAACCCTCAAGTGACAGCTGATCAGCATCGTATATTATTGATTTTAGCTGAGATTTTACCGGGAGGCCTCGACAGCCTCAGAATG
Source organism: Coranthus polyacanthus (assembly GCA_037367275.1). Lineage (NCBI taxonomy): Eukaryota > Metazoa > Chordata > Actinopteri > Kurtiformes > Apogonidae > Coranthus > Coranthus polyacanthus. The sequence goes on along the minus strand of JAPQRN010000027.1, from coordinate 24,516,655 downwards.
ACACAAACATGATGGTGCATTTATGAGAGAGGCAGGAGCCGCAGGCAACAATAGCAGATCACTCCATTTCAGACGGCAGAAAAACTAGTGGGACCTACTGAGAAATGTGATGAAAGGAGTAAACATGGAATGAATGGTGACCTTGGGATTAACAGCCCTGAGAAGAACCTGAGAGAGAAACTAGAAGTAAATGCTGCTATTCCATATGGACTAAACATTTGTCGGTTACATTTTGCACCACGTACAAGCACTTCAACCACTGTACTTTCTCAAGGGGATTAAAAAAAAAAAAAAAAAGATTTCTGGGCGGTTTGGTTGGTTGAGCAGTGCTGGCACATTTGCTGTAGGCTAAAGGTGCCCTATATTAGTGAGTGTTTTACATATTATTTAAATCGATTACTGTATTTTCACTTTCAGGTTTTAAAGATACTAGAGGTAGGGCTGTCATGATATTGAAATTTGAGTTGATAATTGTCATATAAAGAATTGCAATTAATCATATTATTGTCTATTCTGTAAACTTTATGCCACCACTGTACAGTAGTATAATAGTTTAAATATGCCCGCACATGAATTGTACAATAACCACGTTTACACCACTGAGATACACATAGTGTGTATTTGGTGTTAGATATTTACTATTAACACAAACAGTAACCTGTTTTGCTGTTACAAATAAGATACTTAACATTATACCATGTATATATATCGTACTGAATGTCGCCATTTCTCTTTGGATGTCAAGATATGAGTTTTTTTTTTATGCATATTGCCATTTCCTCATAATGCATGAAAACTAAACAAGCCTATTTCTCCCCCCCCAAAAAAGAAGTTCAAACTACTCACGCACTCGTAAAACTCACTAAAAATGAACTGAAATCAAAAACCAAACTGAAAGATTAAATCAAACTAAATTAAAACTCTTCCGCTTATGTTGGCTTTAAAATGTAATTTGTGCTATGAACATGGAAGAGAAGATATGGCTATTACATAGTTAAACTAATGCTGTAATTCAATTTTAATGAAGAAAAAAAAAAAACTTCCTTTCCCCTAAATTCATATTTTTTGTGCTGTGACTGTGATGCCATTCACATCAAGGTAATAGACGACGGCGTTATAAAGTTTACCAGCATCTAACTGATGTACTTTAAACCCAGTGTTGTTATTTAATAGCCAAACCTCGCTTTATTTTTTAATATGCCTATGGGTTTTCGTTCACTAGTCCACTTTCTCATTAAGTGAATTGTGTGCATATCTAAAAGGATGCCCAGTGTTTCAATATGTATGAGTCCTCAGTGTTACACTCCACGTACAAATTGATTTTTTTGCAGAGATCAAAGATATCTTTATCCGTAAAGGAAACCACAAAGCAAGCAGGACACACACACACACACAGACCAATTTGCACACACACATATGCAGACACAAGCACAAAGTGACTTCACAGAATGATCCCAAAGGAATTAATGGATGTGGAATTAAAACTCGAAATGAAAACGGATCAAGAACAGAGGAGTTTACGGTGCTCGTTAGAGTAGCTGCAGACCACTGCTCATCTATCTGTTCAGTGACACATAAAGATTTACAGTTCAATTCTCAGACAGATATTCAGAAAGGCAGGTAATAATAATCTTTACATAATTTAATTATATATTTTGTACAAATAAGATGTGCTAATATGACTTCGAGAAAGAGAGTCAATTTCTGACAGCACATCATTCTCATCTCTACACTGTCACCACTTATATCACATCAACGCACAGAGCAGGACAGTATGGTTGCAATCAGAGCTGCTTAATCTTTAATCTGCAAGTAAACGCACACATGCTATTGAACAGGTCCCCAATGTCTGTCCTTCCATAATTCTGCCACCGCAACCGCGACCACCACCTTGCTGATAAGCTGTGCACATAGCAATATCCTCTGAAGGGGAGTTTTGTCTGAATATCAATACAAGAGGAGGTAGAAGGAAACAAGTATTCATGAAAAAAATGAATTCAATTCTCATTCTGTGCGTGCGGTAGGTCAGGCAGCTCAGAGCACTGAGGCCTGGACTTGATAAGACTTTCATCATCTCCCCCCTCACTACTGCAAATGAACCCAGAACACCCTAAGTGTCCGTGTATGAATACAAACAGCCTGACAAAATAACACCCAATCTGGTTATTGGAAGTAAATTCTGTTCCATTTCCACGCAACATCCCCACACCTATTCTGTGCGACACTAATATGACAGGACAATAGGAGGATGTATTCAGTGCGACTCAACTTCTGCTACTCTATTTTCTACTGCCCAGAATGCCATTCTCACTGTTGTTCTCGTGAATCTCTGCTGTGAGTGGCCACTTAAGATGTAGTAAATGAACAGTAATAATAAAATCAAACACTGATTTGAGAGTTGGCAAAATTCCCTACTCATTTTCAGCTTCAAATGAACGCAGTGTTTCCCCATAAAATAGAAGCTTCCTAACAATGCAGTGCAATACACTGAACTACCCCAACCCTGAAGTCTACTCTGCTGTGGTTGGATTCCAATGGGGCTGATTTCTATTGAGTATTTTAATATCCTACTTTAATCCTCCTATACATATAATTGACCAAAATTTTGTGAGAAACCCCTTATGAATATTAGAAGTCTGAAACACAATACTCTGCTTTGCCAAATCAATACTATAAATGCAATATACACAAAGATACGGCAAGTAAAGACTTGATTACCACTCCGCGCACATATGCAAACCATCATTTGCTATAATCAAATAGTCACAAAAACAGCTGCTAAAGCACTGATTATGCTTTAGTCAGTACATCCTTCATAGCCCTGGGCATATGCTGCACAATCCGACTCGGTTAACAACATTAACAGGAAAATGAGCCACACGTCTGACTGCGATAACGGCCTCTGAAGTGCCTCTAATGGTTTTTGGGGACACTGCTAAAATTTTGGTCATCTCCCAACTGTGTTTTTGCTTTACGGTACGTGACAGGATTGAAAATGTTTCCTAACTAAGAAAAGTTAATAGATAAGAAAAAATACGGTGCCGAAATGCATTCCAATGCGCTTTAAAGACAAGAGTGTTTTTGTCTGCAAAACTAAAGCCAGCTGGCTATTGCAGGTTTTGAGCTGTATACAGCGCTGGGAGATTTAATGCATGAAAATAAATGTACTTTCACAAATAAAAAACAAAAACAAAAATGGTCATGACAGCATCTGAAGAAGAGACAAAACAGGTTTTATTGTAGGCTTGCAGCTCACTCCCGCACCTCTACAGAGACTGCTTACATCATCGGCGCTTACTGTACACAACAAACTAACTGTAAAGAAATTTTAAAAAACGGCGTAGCCAATAGAGGCCTTGGCTACAGTCGCAAGATGAGAAGCTAACTCCTTTCAGTGCCAGACTGAGTAAGTCTTTGAGAAGCCATGGGTGAGTAATCATGCTTGAAAGAAGCAGCAAGCTTGAAAAGCTCAGCAAGGGATTCAGTGAAGTGGCAGAAATCAACTTTTACAAGGAGATCCCATGTCTGAGATGACAGCAGTGATGGGAAGGCAGAGAGCTCCCACCACAGTCCAGTAAAAATCTGAAACATCTCATCTCTTTAGTTATCTTTAGTTTAGTTTAGCTTAGTTTATTTAGTTATCTCTCATCTATGATAGCTGTAAACAAAGTCCTCATTTAAGATTGAAAAAGTTGTAACAAGAAAGTTGTCCCCTGCTGAAGATTTTCATTAATCTATGCAGGAAATTCGTTAGGCCGTTAACTCTGAGGTTACATTCTAAGATATGTTAGAAATTCAGCCACAGATCTTTTTCAGGCAATAGATGAGGATGAAAGCTCCGCTGATATTTGAAACGATGGTGTGTCATGTCTGTGGCAGCACCAGTAATTGCTAACTGATGGGGTGTTCATTAAGACATCTTTCGCACTGCCCAGTTTGTTCTCTCATTACCTTAATGGTAGGATTTGAAAAAATCCTAACTTTGATTATATATAAACGGCTACATCCTCCCCCTAATGGATCTGACCCAGGGATGCTGAATGAATGGGACAAAGCAACACTGATGGATTTAACATAAAAATTCAAAATCTCCTTTTTTTCCAAGTTGTTAATAATGTTATGTTGGCAGGGCAGAATGTACAGTTAATATCTATTATTGTATATAAATACAACTAATTCATTATTTAAAAGTTTTAATCAGTTTTAATGATAATGGAAATCCTTAGCTGTAGCCCAGCAAGCTAATAATACAGACAGATCATCATCTTTATTTCTTTTGTTAAGTTGGAATATTGTTGCAAATTTTAACACGAGGCCTGTATGGGTTTGTGTGATTGTTTGTTTCTTCTCCCATTTTTGTGCTACTTGCTTTTAATGCCAAGTCCCCATTTCGACCATCTGTTTCAGATTGAAGCCATCCAGTGGTGAGTGTGCATAAAACCTGTGCTTCCCTGGAAGGCTTTTATCGGGAACCAGCTGGAAATACTGACTTTTAGTAGCAGCTATTAACATTAAAATAAAAAGGCAAAGTCATATAAAATGGAAGGAAAAGAATGGATACTTAAGGTCTATAACTTGCTAACATTAATCAGTGTAATGCCAAAAAGAAAATACTGCGAAGCTTACTCTCCATCATCGCTAGTCAAAGCACCACGCGCAGCAGAAATGTGTCCTAGTTCAGAGTGTGGTGGCAGTGATACGGAGCATAGTGCTAGTCGAACAATTTAACCAAGGCAGGGCTCTTGACATTCTAATTAGAGAATTTGCTGCTCCAGTTTAGCAGTGATGGAGCGGGGTTCTTTATCAGGCAGGCCAGGCCACATACCTGGCAAGCTGTGACACCATACTGAGCCAGACTCTCTCAATGGCCCACATCCCTCCACTGCTCTCCACGGACTAAATAAATGAACCACCGGATGTTCTGATGAAAACCAGCCAAAGATGATGACTGGCCGAAGTTTGACAGAGAAGGACAAACCCCCCCCACCCAAAAAAAAAAAAAACACACACACACACACACACACACTAAAAAACAAAAGTCAAGTTTGAATCCCCTATGAAACTTTTCATCATTATGTAAATGTGTGACCGAGTGTTCAATGCAAAATATTGCCCTCACTGATTTTCACACTCACAGTGTTAAACGACCAGACAAGCTTGGATACCTCTTGTGTCGGTCAAGTTCTTAATAGTGTGTGACCTACAAATGGCGCTTAAAAACATGAAGTAGATCACATCCATCTTCAACAATGGAGTGCCAGTTGAAATAAGTTAAATTAAGGACAAAAATGTGACAGCATCAAAGCAGGCATAATATATTCAGGCACCCGGAGGATCCTGCGGCGCAAAACATTTCCTTTTAAGATCACGTTTTCCTCCTCATCAATGCACAAATATAACTTTAAAGCTAAATAAAATACCTCCACATGCATTTGCTTGTGTTTTCTTGTCCCAGAAGATATGTAAAAGCTGTTTTTTCTTTGTCTATGCCTAATGTGTCTGTCATTGCCAGAAAAAGCAGCACTCTCCACTAAACACTGAAGAAGGAAAAACATTTCAGCAGTAAACAAGAAAATAATCATAAAAGGAAGCATAATCAGGTCATAAAACAAGCCAGGAGGTTGAATGGACTAAGACGGATGTGAGGACAATGGTACTGCACATCTTCTAGCTATAATCATGTCAGGTCTGACACAAAAAGAACTGTATTCTGTGTTAACACCCTCATCTGTCAATCCCTAACTGTATGTCATCTATACTTTTCCTTTTAATCAATCAATCATTATATGGCGGTCCATTTCTCATTTCAGTCCATGTGACCTTTTATCTTCAGTATTATATCCTCTGGCCATTTTTTTGTTCTTTTCCCCACTTCATCCAATCATTCATCAAGCATCTGAAAAGTAATATGGAGGCTCAGCATTTGACACCACAGAGTTATCCTCTATCGATGGCACAAATTAAACTGAAAAAATGAGATTAGATGATAGATCGGAGCTCGTTTACAATCCTGTATAATGTTAACCAAAAATGTCAAGTTGTGTTACTAGAGTTATTCATAATTTTTCACAGAAATAGTAACAGACAGACACAGAGCGTCCCTGTTACCATGGTAATTAACTTTTCTTGTCTGATGTACCACTGTATTATATGCTGTTCTCTTTTTGCTCCACAAAGTTATCAGCTCTAAAGTAATTTTTCACTGTGTGAGAAAAAGTTGGCAGCTCAGAGTTACACTGAAGCATTACAAACACACACAGCGCCTGCTGGCTTGATAACGTACTTGCTGATTATCTGATGTCAAATTTGTCTGGAGAAATAACATTTATGTGTTACAAAAGACAAAGCATTATTAATGTTACGTGCTGTGTCTTTGGAGGAGCTGCTCAGTCAATGTAAAGCAAACGTCAGCTAGCTTATCTCATTGAGTTGGGGTGATTTCTCTGCTGCGGCTGCGGCTCTCGGGGTTTCAGAGGCTGGTGGTTCAGGGTCTGGCTCGGCTGTGTCTTTTGTTGTGAGTCACTGACAGTCAAACAGGTGTAGAGAGCCGGCGGTCATGCTTGCGAGCGCACGTGTGTTGTCAAATGTTTGTGTGTGACGCAAAACATGTGGTTAGATTCATTTTTCGTTGCCGTTCATTGTAACATCAGCAGCACATCCCAAATTTATCCCAAAATTAATTGAGATCATTGCATGTTTAAGAGTGGCGGACTATGGTCGGTCACCATAGTGTATGTAATTAATGGAAAAAACCTGCAGCTAATCAGTGCGCAATAATTACTTTACATTTGTCATCAAAAGTTGTCAAAGTCACTGTCACTACTAGAATCATCTTGCTGCTTCTAGAAACAGGGGAAAACTGTTTCAGCATTGTTGCTGTGTAATGAAGTGTGATAATACAGCATACATACTATACCATGAATAAAAACGGTTAAAAAAGGTTCAGTGTGTGATATGTAGAGAAATGTAGCTGTGAAATTGGAGCTTGCAACCAACTTAATATCCCCTTCTCCCTCATCTACAGGATTTGCTGCAGAAAACGTGGGAAGACTCTTGTTAGAGTAAGTTTATCATTTTGTTCATTTGAGGCCTTTTAGATGAAGGGATACTAACTCCAACATAATGGGTGATCTGCAATGAAACGGAAAAGGGAACAGAAGAGGAAGTCCATTACAAGCTAGATAGAAACATGGTGGCACACCATGGTGGACTCATATGGCTCCTTCTATAGATATAAATGACTCATTGTAAGGTAACAAAAACACAATGATTCTTATATTATGACTGTAAATATTATATTCCATGCTGTTAGATCCTCCTAAATCAATTTAAATCTTACACACTGGCCCTGTTTACCAATGCCTTTGTGTGTTTGACTAGCAATGGTTTGTTTGGTGCCGCAGTAACTTTTGTTTTGGTCCCAAAGATAACAACAGTTTGCGCTGCTATGCAAAAAAACCTTTTCCTTTCATTTTATGGTCCATTGACTTTGTTTACCTTTTATGTTCAGCACTATACAAGACTAAAACAGGCCTCTTCCCAAGGAGCTGGCTTGCTTTTATCTCACTTCCTCTTCATTAATTTTTCTGCAAACACTTGTAAAACTCATTAATTTCCATCCATCACCTCAGAGTTCCGTTTCCCAAAAATCTCCCTTTTCTTGATCCTCTAAATTCCCTTGCACCAATCTGTGGCTATCCTTTAAACTCTTGTGTCTCATGGATTCTCCCTCCACAGTGTAAGTGATCAAATGCTCCAGTAAGCCAATCCGGCTACACTCGTGTTCATATTAGTCTGACTGACTTGTTATGTGCAGAAGCACCCAATCAATACTGTTCCTCATCACACTTAAGGCCCCACACACTCACACACCTACCTCCAGACGCCACAGCAGCCCCTCCGAGCCTGTGATAAATCACCCAACCAGTTCCATTCAATCTGCCACCAGTCACAGCTGCCTACAAACTCAGAGTAGTGGCCCTGATGCCTTGAGGCTATTGCAAAGCCACAACTGTAATCTTTACAGGATATGATAATTCGTTATGTTGTAAGATTTGTTACTTGTCTGTGGGTTGTTTCAACTTTCTTTCCTCCTTTTTCAATTTCTTTAGGATGGTTTAAGATTGAAACGCAGCATAAGGTTTATTCTTTCATGCCAGCAGCTTTTTATAAATTCACAAACTGTTGTGACAAGAATTATGTCTTTTTCTGTTGCTCATAAACCACATTTGCTATCTGAAAATAGCCGTATTACAGAGAGAGACATAATTCAATGTGATGCTAATCAAGCATCCAAAATGCACAATAGCAGCATCATTCTTGATAATAATGTTATATCTCCCTCCTACTTTCCTTTCTACTAATTCAGTTTATATGTTGATGCTAAACGGCATCAAGAAAGAAAAAAACAGAAGCATAACTTTCATCAGATGGGTACAGTATCTTTTTATCATAACGTTTTCATACATACTTTGGCCACCAAAATCTAATCAGTTCATCCTTCAGTACAAGTGAATATTTTGCCAAATTTGGAGAAATACCCTCAAGGTCTTCCTAATTTATTGCACTCATGACAGTGACCAGACAAGGGGTTATATTGACCTTGACCTTTGACCACCAGATTCTTTTAAGTTCATCCTTGAGTCCAAGTGAACATTTGTACCAAATTTGAGGAAATTCGCTTAATGCCTTCCTCAAATATCGTGCTTATAAGAACATAGAGACATGAGGTCGTAGTGACCTTGACCTTTGGCCACCAAAATCGTTTCAGTTCATCTCAGCTTCCAAGTGAACGTTTGTGAAAAACATTTTGTGACATTCTGTCAAGCCACTGTTGAGATCTCGTTTAAAACATAATGCGGACCGACCGAGAGATTCGTCTGTTTATAGAACCGTAGACGCATCTAAAAAATCTGGTTTATATGCACACAGCTCACGCACTCACAAGGACAAACACACACCACCAGATACACCTGCAAACACAGGAGTCTCATGTGAGCTCACCCAGCAGAGCTGACATGTTCTGGAAAATTCTGAGCAGCTCCGGGGTGATGGCTGGGCTGTTCTCCAAAGTCACCAACCTGCATCATGAGGGAGAGGAAAGGAGGAGAGACAACAGAGGGAGGAAAAAGAAGGATAAGGAGAGAGCAAAAAAGAGAATACAAGGAAATATAGGGGCAATCGTGAGAAAGGAGTGGAAAAGACATAGATGAGAGGTGGCAAAGAAAATGGGAGGAGAAGTACAGCGGGACAAATTACAAAGACAGAAAGAAGATGACAGCATGGGTATCACAGTGGTGAAGTGGGAGTAAAAGGAAAAAGGTAAGAGAAAGCAATGTTAGCAGTGTTTGGGATTAAATACTTATAATAATGTAATAGTGTTGGATCATTAAATTACAAAGCAAATGTAATCTGTTACAATTAGCGGGAAAACATATGTAATCAAGTTACAGTTACTAATCAAAATGGTGATGATGATTACAAAAGGGGCTTGGATGCTGAATGTAACAACCGTGTCCCCGGACAAAAACGCCTTTCACTTGTGGAAATTCAACATTTTCCTGCTGAAAAGGGCTTTTAGAGAGTGCCTGGTTTAAATGCACACTTTTCAGCTTCATAGCCGAGTTTTTATAATTGTAAAGGTGTTACAAAAGTTACTTTCCCAATGCTTAGCACTTGTTCAGTATCAAAACACGTCATTAAAAGAAACATGTAAAATAAAGCTTAAGACTTGTTAATTAATGACAGTTTAATCACTTTTAATTAAAAAAAAAGAAGAAAAAAAAAAAGAAGTAAAGCAAATGACACAGAGGATTTTTTGGCTGCAGGTTTGACTATGTAAGCCATCTCAGATGCCCCAGAGGGTTTTGTCATTATTTTTACCCAGTGCATCTTCATAATTAAACATATAATGGAAAAAGACGTTAATACAAGAAAATACTCTTTAATGCAGCTTCAAGTCTCTCCAAGACACCTCTGACTGCCTTATTGAAACATCTAATTATGCTGTTGAAATGAATTCAAAAGACCCTTTATGTAATCCATTTTCAGCATATGTAAGAGGATTGTCAAAGTAAATTATTCTAAGAGACTCATTATAATGCACTAACTTTAAGCGTATGTTGGTTAAGTGGGGAAAAAAATGTTCTGGTATGCATTTCTAAATTAAAGAATCATATGTCAAAATAAAGGTTTCTTTCCTTTACAACTTCACAAGCAGGTGAGACACTAATGACTGTTTTGTTGTTTGCTGCACAAAGTAATAATAAAAAACAAGCTAAACAGACGGTGAGAGGAACATGGAGAGGGGAAACCCAGCTGATAAGACATAAAAGCAAGAGAAAATGACATTGACTTTGTAAACAGAGCAAACACATATTTAGGACATGACTGTTTTTCTAAAAAGAAAGACAGGACAGAGACATAAGACATAAGACAGTGTCTTTGTCCTATAAGCACACACTGCAGCTCCACAGAGATGGACAGAAAAGAGAGATTAAGGAGGTAGTTAAGATGACAGGAGAGGACAAAAGGTGATTCTCTAGACTGATTCTCTTTAGCTGAAGCAAAGCAGCAGCGCGGGCTGCGAATACGCAAAAATGTGTGTGCTGTTGTAGCCGATTTCTTACATGGCATACAATCATATGTTCCAATACAATACCACGGAGGCAATACTGTGAGCTGCATAAATTATCAACAGCTTCATTGCCCACCTAAAATGATTTCCTATGAAAAAGTGAATTCACACACCATGTCACAGCCAGCCCATTTACCACTACTTATCTTCAAAGTGTTTGCGTTTGGTCCGTGAATATGTATCAAACATGAGTCAGTAAATGAGACAGCTGAGTAATCTGACAGAAATGGACTCATGAGTAAACACAAGAGACAAAAGGCAGATGAAAGTGGAAAAGAGAAACAAATTATCAAGGCTACAGTCATAGTATTCATGAGTGGGTGTGCCTAGGAGTGTGCTGGGGGGGGACGGGACGGGACGGACATCCCATAAATGTCTGCTTTGAGGATATTTTTCTGTAACTTATAAATACTAGTGTATCGTGTATTAGTGTCCATACCAAAGCTCCAGTCCATCCTCTAGCAAATACACATGTGGTGGCTGGGAAACGTCCGTGCTCAGCTGGATGACAGGAAGAAGGAAAGGGTACAGGTTCTTACTCTCTGCCCCCAGGCCCTGTGAGAGTACACACATGCAGAGGAGTCCATGTAAAATTTGGAAAAGCCATCAAAGACATTCTTATGCAGGCATAAAAACTGTACCTTATGTGGTTTAACTACGTGCTGTAACTGCTTTTAGTAGGTGTTCCTTTCAGACCATGGAACGAGATAGATGTATAAAAATATTCAATAAACAACTGCTCTGATACACACAGCTCTACACACTTTGTCAGAGCACTCTGCTACCCATAAACCCGATCATACTGTCTGTAAGCTTCACTACTGGTGGAGAATACCTTGTTCTTATAATAGTCATGAGGCATGAAGGAGAGCCAATGTACTGCAGGGTGTCTGAACTGTTCCCACTTTCAATAACAAGGAGGTGTCATAAATAGTGGATTTTTGCACTCAAATGACTGCTTGCTTTAAAGTGCAGGAGTTGTTTGGGGACTTTTTATGTTCATTTTATGGTCCGTTTAAAACACTGTGGGCCTATTTACTTCAATTGGTTCAGAAAAAGCTCAGCGAGGACTGCATGAGCAAAACTTCAGTCCATTTAGTGGTTAGGGGTCATTAGATATGTAGAAAAAGTTTGGATTTTCCTCCAGAAAATACTGCTTCCAAAGTCTATGGCATAATCACAGCATGGACGCGCGCTGGATATTGTGTGTGGTACATGTCCACGTTATTTGATGGAAAGGAGGAGCTGGAAAGGGGCTGCAGTGCAGTGTCACCTTGACCTCCAAGAAAAGGAAAACGTTGCAGGGGACATGTAATTTAGTCTTTGACAATGGAGGCTAAATACAAAAATATTTCTTCCACAGCACATTGTTTGAGCGCTCATCTATTATACCATGTACTTTACATATCTAGACTGTATCCACCTCACTGCATACACTATCCTACGCAGT
>JAPQRN010000027.1:24489090-24504469 GCA_037367275.1 Coranthus polyacanthus | reverse complement strand
GAGCGCTCATCTATTATACCATGTACTTTACATATCTAGACTGTATCCACCTCACTGCATACACTATCCTACGCAGTGCCAGTAAATGTGAATACTTCTGTTTGCTATCTACAATATTTCTGTCATGATTTATCTACGTAGTTATTTGTCATTTTCTTGTTTTCTTGTCGTTTTACAATGACTTTTTACATTTTTGATCTGTGCAGATTTGTATTTTTTTTTTTTTTTGAATGACCTGCATTTAAGTTCTCACTGAAAAAAGCAAAAGGTTTAGAGAGCATACTTTATGAAAGGAAAGGATAACCTAACCTTGAGCGCAACTGTCAGCACGATTCTAAACACTACATAGACACTCACACAGTCAAGTACACACTTAAAAAAACTAAGTTGAAAAACAACACAATTTTATATACACATTCATGAAAACAAGCAGTTTAAGGTTCCTGGCATTGACAACTATGTTTAGCCTGGCTTATGAATTATGCCCTCTGAAATACTCGTTCCCCTTGAAACATCACTTCCATCTTCTTCACACATTCCCGCAAACTCTTGTCTGTCAATGAAAACTTAACCACTGTCGGACACCATGCCCTTTCAAAGCATCCCATCACTTTGAGTTTACTCAGCCATTCACATATTCGCAGAAAACACTGACAAGAGAATGTGGGAGAGGGTAATGAGGAGAAAGTGCTAGTTGTGTGTGTGTGTGTGTGTGTGTGTGTGTGTGTGTGTGTGTGGGAGAGGGAACAGGGGAGTATGTGGGGGCATGAATGTGTCTGAAGGCACAGAGGATGCAAAGCAGCGTTCCAGAATTGCCAACATTGTTTCACTGATGGCATGACATTAATTTGCTCTAAATATGCCCCCCTCTGCATCTACACAGGAGTAAAAAAAAAAAGAAAAAAGAGAGTGAGCCAAGCTCAATCCCCATTTGGCATGACCCCGTCTGCTTATAGCAAGCAACAAGTAACTAGACACTTGCAGACAAGTTGAAAACAAGCAAGATAATATGCCTGCCTGTTAAAGATTTAACTTAATGGCATTTCGTTATTTACAGGCACGAATGATTTATGCCAGTCCAGACAAACTTAGGTCAAATAGCCAGAATACATATTTGGCAAGATCTTATCTTCACCTTGCTATAAAAACTTAACTGTGATGAACAATGACATTTTATCCTTTAGCAATACATAAAAGTTTTGTAAGGCCTCTAAAACTTTTCACTTTCTGGCACTCTAGTGTGTGCTCTTTTCTCTTACTTTTTAATAAGGTATTCATGCTTCTATAAAATCACACCTTAAGACACTGTGTTCCTTGCATACTGCATGTACAAATTAGGAAGGATTCAGCAAGACAATTCTGAACCAAGTAGTAACTCAACCTTTCGGGCAAGTCAAGAAAAGCAACCATACATTTTAACCCAATAAAAGAATTCTCAAGACATCATTACATTATTTATACTGAAATATAAATATGCGTATAGTACAACTATATGCTAATCCAAACCCCATTAAGCTGTTCACCATCAATGCCTCCTACATTTTTGCCATATGTGTTATTATGTTACTCTGTCAAACGAGATTTATCTCCTACTGTGAAATAATGCAACGGCAGCCACATAGGGGTCCAAAGCTTTCTGCAGTCTGCTTTCATACTATGGGGATTGCATCTTCCATCTCAGACCATGTTCTTTATTTATGTGAAAAAACTGATTGACACTGAGGCAAATAATCATACATATAATACTAGGCAAGTTGCCCCAGACATCAAAATACATAAAATCAAAATAATAGCTTTCTGACACAGATCGTTTTCCTCCCTCCAACATCATTTCCTGTCATCTTCTAAAATCTGAAAATGACACAAAAAGCCAAGAAAAAAAAAAGCATTAAATATTTATAATCATTTAAAAACTGTCTGTGCCCAAGTTACAAGCTTGCTCAATGTGACACATCTATATGACAAGATACGACATATCTGAAAAGAGAAGACTCCCCTTTGCTTACGAGTGTGTCTTCATGTCATGTGTGTCGAAGTGTGGCTTGCAGCATACCTGTACCAGGTGGATGAGGGTAGTGAGAATGGCACATCGGAGCATGTTGTGTTCTTCAGACTGCTTCCAAAGTAGAGGCAGGTATTGAACAAGACAACCTACATATGGCCGGATCTGAATGGGAACAACAGAAAACAAGGAAATAATTCTATCATATACTACATGCACGTTTTACTAACTGCTACACTATGTGACCAAAAGTTTAACATCCCATATGTAATTGCTGAACATGTCATTCCAAACCTCGGGAATGCCGTTGCTGCTGTTTAAGTCCCATCATTTCTGGTTCTTACTTTTAAGAAGATTTTGGAACCTGGCTACAAGGACTTGGTCCCATTCAGTCACAAAATCAGGGTGATGCGGCCTGGCCTCCGGTCTAAATTCATGTTCATCCCAAAGGTGTTGGATGAGGTCAGGGAGCTGTGCAGGCCAGTTCAGTTTTTCACCGCACTGGGAAAACCATATCTTTATTGATTGGGCTTTACGCACAGAGGCACTGCCAGGTTGAAACAGGATCTTTTATCTTTTTTTTTTTTTTTTTTTAACCAAGCTGTTGAGCCACACTTGTCATTACATGCTGCAGCACTCAGACTTCCCTATAATTAAATATATTAAATCTAAAAAACAGCTGCACACCAATGCTCCAAAAAACAGTGCATGATCAGAGCTGTCCTCAAACTTTTGGTCATATAGCGTATGGTTGAAGTTAAAAGGGGTCAAGGAAGCTGATTGAAAAACCATCCCAAGAAGGAATATACTTGTGTATAAATGTTTTTAGATCATTAGAATTGTTTCAAACACCACAAAGTATGTGAAAGTATGCATTAAGTAAAAGTACAAAAAAGTAAAAGTAAAAATACATCCATCATATCTGTACCTGCTTCATCTGAACCCCTGAGATTGCAGACCCAGCTACCACTACTTCTGCCATTTCTTTTATTACACATCGATGATTTCTTAGATGTCTTCACATGAGTTATGTACTACTTCTTTCTTTTAAATTAAGTTATTTTGTTTTTAAACACCTGAAAATGGAAGCCATCACTCTGCCCATTGTAAAATAAAAAAAAAAATTGATGGCATGCTGTAATTTAAATGCAGTTGCGATGCAGCCAGCCAACTCTAGGACTCCCACTGAATTATGAACTTCAAGAAGCTTCCTGCCATTTCCCTCAGCTGATTTGTGCTAGACCTTCACATTGCCCAGTAGGGACTGTGTGAGACTGGGCTGCGCACCCCACACTGTGATTTTTTGCTCGATTACACCTTTATAAGGAGCCGGCAAGGAGCAGATGGAACACTAAAAGAAAGAGCAAAAAAGAAAAAGAAAGAAAGACATAAAGCCTTGAGGACGAAGATAAAATGTGAGAAAAAAAGTCCCACAAACCAGCCTAGGATGACATTTGTGAGACTGACAGCACAAAAAAAGCGCAAAATCTCATCATATCTGTCATTATGTTCAGTTCAACTCAAGCTGCGCTCGTGGTTTTTGTTGCCTAGTTTTCTCAGCTGCTGCCACTCCTTGTGGGTTTGAAATCCCTTGTGAGCAGGGTAAGAATATTAATGGGACTTTCACTGACTCTGGAAATTTAGCCAGGGCCAGTGACAAGGGAAGACTTAAACAGAGTGACAGTTCACAAGGATGAAAGCCATTTCTGTGACAGATTTAAGTCAACGGATCATTTAAGAGAAGGTGCTTAAAATGGATCTGAAAAGAGCCTCGGGGGGTCAAAGGGAGGGTCATTTTTTTTTAAGTGTTGGCAGTTAAGTGGATTAGAACGACTTATTGGATGCTCAAAAAAAAATACAAAAAATAAAAAATCCGTACAGCACTGCAGACAGTGGCAAAAGGGGAAACAGTATCAGAAGGCAAAAGGGAGCAGACATTAGAGCAGAGGCCTTGTGATTTCAAAAGAAACCAGATTTGGTTGCTTCAGTAGTGCCAGTTTCTCAAAATATGCCAAATCAAAAATGTCTAGCTCTCTTTTCAGGACAGATGGTTGTTTCACCTTGGTGGTCTGCAGCTTGACAGATCTTTTATATCTGTATTATAATGTTTTTAACAGCTGCAAACGTCTCCGGCAGAGTCAGAGTCATAGACTACCCTTCTGTGACGTTCCACTCTTCATAAAACAGAAATAGCACAGGATATTTCTGCCCAAATTTATATAAACAGGGAATGGTGAAGAAATTTCAAGTAAACCTATTGAGGTCCTGAGCACGTATCTGAAAATATTACCTGGATGTTTACCCTCTCGATGACACAAGAGATGACATGGAGCACCTGCATTTTAGTGTCGCACTCCGTCACCTGCTGCAACAGTTGGAAAAGCAGCCCAAAGATTGACTCGAGGTACTGCTCAGAAAGAAAAGAAAGGTTCAGTGTTACATAAAGCGGATACTGACAGCTGCAAACAGGGGTTTATCCTCATTTATGGTTGTGAATGATGGATTTAAATCTTCACTGGTCTGAAATTGCATTATTTAGATAGAAGTAATGCATGTACTCACTGGAAGGAACTGTTCTGTGCGGAACTCAAAGTCATCAACGGGTGGTGCTGAGTTAAGGATAAAGTAAATGTCAACCACATTTTCTTCTTTTTTGTTAAATGTTTTGCTTCGGCATATAAGCTTTATACAGCTTATATGTTTATATCACACACATAATAAGGACAGCATTATCATTTCAGTTGTCTCAAAAGTAATGCTGTGTACTTAGAATAAAGCATTTAAAGGATATTGAGCTTCAGAGTTGTAGCAGTCTCAATCCGCACCTATGGAGACAAATGATGAATATTTACAGGAAATTCTGCTAATGCAAAGGTAAATATGGAACGTTAGGAAGAGCTGCTCATAAATAAGGCTTGATAAAAAAGGCAAGAAGGCAATGAAATCTAGTCGTGTAGTGCAGACTTTATACACAGACTTTAACGCGTAGGACGCAGCAACAGTGACTTTGCAAAACAGTGTGTTGAGACAGAAGTTATTTTGGTTTAACGTGTGCACATGACGAAGTGCGCCACGGTATTAAAATGACTAAATCCTAAAACCGCCACAGAAGGAAGGACAATGCCAACCTGGGCGACTGAAACAGTCACCCTTATTCCAGCAGAGTACAACGTGTGAGCCAGACTCCGCACAATGTACTTTTAGTTTTATTTTGAAGAAACAAAAAAGAAAGAAACAAAACGGCATTATTCCCTTGATTTTAAGGTCCCATACAATCAAAACAAGGGGTTGAAATTAATACAGTTAATCAACGTGGCAAGTTTGCCATGAAGTGAAAGAAAAAATAGTTTGGGAACGTTTACTTCGTTTTAGGTTAATATCCTGATCATATTTAACTTCCTCTCTATGCTACTTACAGTACCAGGCATTTAAAAAAAAAAAAAAAAAAAAAAAAGTCGCCCAGTTCATATTTTTCTCCAACTTAACTTGTGCTACTTGAATACCTGTAGGAACAACTCATCACATCAATCCTGCATGTTTTTCAAATTTGGTAAATTCTAGGTCATTATGTCATTTTGAATGACTGCATATATTTGCTGTTGTCTTGTTTAATATTTCATCTGTTGGTTCATAAATGATTCATTCTTCTTTTTTTTCTCCTTTTTTTTTTTTTTTTAACTGTGAATACTAATACAGATTTGTGATGGGGTGTCTTAAAACACTCGAGCTGTCATCATTCAAGTGGTCTTTTCATGTTCTCTTCTTTTCTTACTTTTAGAGTCAATCAATTTACTTTAAAAGTAAGCTGGCTTTCTGGAAGTTACTTATTTTGCCCTGTGCTTATATTTCTGTACATCAAACCAAAGCACAAGCCCTGCAGAATCACACTTCACTCGCTGGTGCATTTCAAAAGTTTGAACCGACCGGTTTAAATAAGCAGCCAGCTTTCATAAAAGAATTCCCAAAACAACTTTCCCATTAGAGGTTTACCTGTCTCTGCTGTGGAGGATGATAACCAAACTTAAAAGACATTTAGAAATTTAATAACCATGAATAGTATGTGCTTAAGAAACCCTGAAAAGCAAAGAGATTCAAAGGCTGCATTATAAATGTGTCTAAAGCAAGTGGTGGTGCTGCAATAAGCATGACATATCATGGATTTGTACAGTATGTTATCATCAATATTTACCATTTGCAACAACACTATTGATTTCCCTTAATGAAGATGTGCAGCTATTTTTTTTTTTATGGAATTTGGCATGAAATTGAATCATTAGAACACATTTGACACATATAAAAGGATTACATAATTTGCATAATCACTATTAAATATTTGCACTTCTTTCATATTTCAAACCCATGCTGAAATTATAAAGATAAGCAACAATGCTGTGACGTGTACATTGAAAATATGAAATAGCTTAATGTTGAACGGAAGAGACAGTTAAATTAAGTAAGACCTACGAATTTCCCCTCTGTGTGATCATAAAATACGGACTAATGGCAATGCTGCATACATTAACATGCAACAAAAAGATTATGATAATGAATATAACCATCAGCATTGGCCTTGTTGGCAATTCAAGCACTAATGAGAGAAACTGCATTTCAATTCTACTGCGAAGCGCCCAAGATAATAGATTGCTTGATGAAGTGCTCAGAGGGGTCACACAAACACACACACACTTATGTCTAACAATGATTCAGTCAAAATAGTTGCTTCACATTATTATTTGGTCTCTTCGAGTAAGGTCAAATTTGAAATTTGAAATCCAAAATAGGCTCAAATTTAAAAGAGACTTCAAATTCATCAGTTAAAATGAACTGAATCTAAGTCAATGAACATCCTCAACTCAGTTAAAACCAATATCAAATCCCATAAAACACATTTCATAAAAGTAAGGCAAACTTTGTGTCAGGCACACGCTAAAATTACACAACACTGCTGCAGTGAAACCGACCAAACCAAAACTCAGATTGCACCAAGTGTTAATAAGTATTATCGGGTTAAAGTTTAATTGTGGCAAGAGTGAAAGAAATAAACAAATATCATGTACAAATTAGAATTACAGCAGATAGCCAATAATAATTTGCATAAAGTGTAGCTAAAAGTGGCTTATCACTTAAATTACTGGAAGGTGAGACCTGTCGTAAAATAAGCTTACCGAGTTGCAAGAAAAGAATTATGGAAGTGTGGATTTATTTTTCCAAAATGAATACAAAATGAATTATTCTCTCTAGGGCCTGTGAGAGTTATGTTGACAACAAATATTTACATTTTACACAGGGAACAAAATGAGTCACCTAGTATTAATCTGAGGTATGAAGTTAGTGTCAGACACTGCACAGACTGTGCAGTATCCAAAACAAGACTCAGTGGGATTATGATCATGAAGCACTAATCCTTTTTTTTTTTTTTTAGGTTTGTTAAAGCCTTCCTACAGTCAAGGAAAAGTGAGCAGACGTCATCAAATCTGGCTCAACAGCAGATTCTAGAAAACTGTAATACCTCCCACTGGGAATGCAAATGGCCTGAAAACACAAGGAGTTAAATTTGCCCCCAGGGTTATTTATAGTCTTTACGCAGAAACTGTGAGTAAACATCAGAGAAAAAGGCAGCAGTTAGAGGGGAAAAAAGGAGAATGTATCGGGAGGAAATGGAAATGGAAAACCGCAAGCATCTGTGATTCAGCTCATGAATGACATTGATAGATGCCAATAAGCTGTGTGCACACGTTCGCTCTCTATACAAGGCTTCACACTGTGCAGAAATGCTACAGAAAAAGAAAAAAAAGAAAAAAAAAAAAAAAATCACCCAGGACTTTGAGATTAAGTCACGCGTTTGTTGTATTACAGAGCTAAAAGACATCAAATACACATCAAGTATTACTCCTCCACTATTCACATTTAAAGGCGGTCCTGAAGGGTGCCTGTGCGTTTGTTATTAGGGTGTCGAGCTCTGAAATAACCTCCCCGGGGACTAGCTAGTATCTCCAATAACAGGTTTTAGATTTGGAACAAAGATATTGTTGTGATTTCTTCTGACTCCCCGTCTCCCAATTAAAAAAACAACAAACAAAAAAAAAAAAACAAGACAGTTACAAGCCTAAGTGGCTGAGCTGAAGCATGCTCACAGGAGGGGAAAGAAGAAGAAAGGGAAAAAAAAGAAAGTTGATCACTCTAATTCAGTGAAGTGAATGTCAGAGATAAATATAACTGCTATCTTGAGTGATTCACTTTGGTCTTAACAACAAGTACCACAGAACAGCAATAAAGATATTGATAACCAATTGGACTGACTGACAGAAAGTAGTTCTCTCCATTAGGCTATTAAAAGTTTATGAGCAATAATTCATTCTGTCCAAGAGGCTCTAATTGGTCAAGACGATATTGATCAGGAAGCACAACATGATCGGTGAGCTGGTCAGTGATGCAACAGAAGACTCGTGTGAGGGAAAAAAAAACCCATTGAATCTTAGTGCAGTCGTTTCCACTCATAAACCTTACAGCAAATTACACGTTATAGCGATAGCTTGTTCCACATTATACATCTAGATCATGAATATAATATAAAAATGGAATGTGTCCTAAATGTAATTTTAGATCAGTCCATAAATTGGCTTCTAGCAGATGTGGCTGTGTAAAAGTGAATGAAAATTGCCTTTCATTCTTTAGGCTCCATTTGGAGCATGACGGTAACGATTATCATGGGCTACATTTAAATTTACACAATGATTCTGAATTAAAATCACATCATGTGTACCTTTATGACTTTATGTTTGCTTGGAGCAGAACCACACTGCGTGACTTCATGATGAACAGATCAATGTACAATGCACAACGAGACAACTGGAGAAATGGAAACCCCACCGTAATGAAATGCACAGCAATCTGATCTGAGTCAGTAAATTGAAAACTATTATGATTTGACTATTCATGATTTGAATATTGTTTTTCCGTCTACATGAATTCAAGATAAAACAAAAATTGTTTTACCATAAATGACTGAACACACACATTCATAATGAATATATTACAACAAACAGGTTGAATTGTGCATTTTTGTTGAGCAAGAAAGAAATCACATTAATCTGATATGTCTAAGTATATTTTGCAACCCGTTTTAGCATTTTTCCCATACTTTGATTTATTTGTGATGCCAACATTAAAACTGTTATTTTCATTATAGAGCTGCGTACCCCTCCTGACCCCACTCTCTCTCTCTCTCTGTCTGTTTGTCTCTAATAAAGTTTTTACGCCAAAAATTAGCATGCACATCCACATTTTAAAAGCCGGTAAACCCACAAAAACAGACCATTTAAGTCATTTCACACAGACTATTAAAAACAAACAATGTTCCTGTCTGACTGCTGACATCAGGAACTTTAAGATACAATCGAACTGGAAAAAATAGCGGATAAATTTGTGACATTTCTATCACTGCCAAACGAAGCTGGATGACAACCCATGACTACTGCGGAGTCACTGGACCCCAGAATGAATAACGATTGTCGCCTACTTGACACTTGACACTAAAGACAACTGCCAGATGCTAGTTGGTGTTTTGTCCAGTGTGAAGGCCATATAACACATCGATAACTGACCCGTCTGTAAATGGTCCCTGAAGATTGAGCTGTACTGAATCTGTGAGGAACACCGCACGTATATTTCTAATTTTAATTAAAATACCCAAAAAGGATGCGTAATGAACGTCATTAAAAAGGGACAAGCAATTAATATCGGTCTGCTGCACTTATGTTATCTTATTATGCTTCCTTCCATCATGTTGATATTATCAGAGTATGGTGTTTGCGTGGGCTCTGCCTTGTGCGTATTATTATCTTAATTATATCATAATCTTAATTGCATTATAATCACATTAGATATGTATTGAAACATTGCCACAGAGAAAACAGATGGACACACAGCTAAAAGTTCCATAACACAAAGACAGAAAATAAAGAAAGATTTAACCAAGTCATTCATTGTCATAGCTTTGTACTGTAATGGTGAGATGATGTTAAACTGCATACTAAATAATACAGAGCATTTTTCTCATTCCTTTATAGGAGCTCGAATGAAAGAAAACACATCAATTAAGTGCACGGCTCATGAGGCAAGAAACCGAGCTATGGAGAAATGTAATTTAAATTAACTGTGATAAATGCGACATAATAAATGTCTCAAAATAGGATCAGAAAAGGCTTTACCATGGCTGAAGAAAAAATGTTAATAGGTAAACAAAAGGTTTCGCTTTTCAATCAAAGCTTTACTGATAAACCAGCGTTGTAAAAACTATTAAAGATTTTTTAAATAGCATGTTGAGTAATCAGAAAACAAAACCTTCGAGCAATCCCTGTGTTTGGCTCTGTTTGTATAAAACTGGCAGCATAATAGCTACGGTTCCATGCTGTTAGGCAGAGAATTGTGTTTATGGAGCTGACTGTGCACATTTATGGTCCATTTCAGACATCACGACTCCAGTGTTTTCTGAGGAAGTTGCTACTCCACGGTCATAATAAGCAGTTCACAAAAGGAAAACATTGACTTTGTGCCGGTAGCTGTCTTACCACCAAGTCTGGGTCCTGCATGAGACTGAGGATGACCTCGTAGAGTAAAGGCCGGAGGTCGGATTTGAACTTGACAGAGATCCACTGTCCTATTAGCCAGATCACGCGTCGACGAATCAACTTGTACCTGAGAAGAGGGAGAAGGATAGAGTTTAGATAACGGAGAAATACTCTAGAAGGGTTTTCCTCTGTACTCTCCATCCATATCAGTATTTTTTAAAAACCGAACCAGCTGGCTGTAATCTTATCTTCCCAGTGTAGAAACAGTGCTTATGGACCCATTAAAACAACCAGGCTGGCTATTCTAATGGTGCTGCAATTGCTTATGAAATTTCTTTCATCAGTGCCTTACGTATGCTGAAGACTGCAGTTAATTCTGTGCTCTGAGGGAATAGAGCTGTATCACTGTCCCTCTGCTACACATTTCCATGACTATATCTAATTCAACCCACTCTCAGATTCTGAACATTTCTGTGTATGTCTATGCAAAAAGATTAAAGTTCCCAGTGAGGCAGAGATAGCGCACTATTACAGAGAATATTGGAGACCAGAACAGAGAGACAGTTTACACATTAAAGTGGCTTAAAACACAACCAGAGACAGAAAAGAAGAACAAGGTGAATAAAGTGTTTGGTTTGAGAGAACGTAGAAGGGTATTAATGTGTGTGTCTGCATGATTAAACATGAGGGACCGGAAACAGAGAAAAAAAATTTAAAACACAATAGAATTAGCCCGGTGAAATAACTAGAACCATCAAAATACATTAGCAGGACTGAGAAGTGTGTGACATGAATTAAAATGCTCATTGCCGCATGTCCCAAAAGTAAGGCCCTGCATGCCAGTAGCTGAGGGGATTTTTTAGCAGTTGTATGGGGCTGGCGAGTGTCCCCTGGCATCTGCCCTTGTTGATATCCAACAAAGGAACTGTGTACGAGGACCAACTTGTCAGAAATGAGCGGATGAAAGGATAGAGCAAACGAGAGATGAGAGGATAAAGGACGGGGGGGGTAGAGGGGTGATAAACTCGTTGGCTTGTTGTCAAAAAACCACAGGGAGCCAGAAACCAGTCTGGGACACTAGCCAGAAGATACTAAATAACAGCATGACTCAGGACTTGGAGATGGCACAAAACAAAGTGCGCACATGTCTGTGTGCGCGCAGAAAAAGAAGACATAAACATAAAGTTATTTTTATGCTCAAATGAAAATAAACTAAATTGATTTTCAAATATATCTGAAAAAAAAACCTGTAGCAAAAAACAGAATTCTGGAAACTAAAACTTAAATTACCATAACAGTATCAATCTAAATTGCATTTGGACTTGATTTCTCATCATCTTAAAAGCACAAGATAGCACTAAGATGCTCCTGGGATAACCTGTTCTGAAACAGAGGCGCATGCTAACAGAATAAACTAGCATCCAATTTCTTTTAAAGGCAAACAAAAACCAGGCCTATCTACAATCTAATGTTGGCAGTAATTAATTAGATGCCAACGCGACAGAGCAGGTACTGCAGTGCCAGTGGACGATAGGATTGGGGTAGATTCCCAGAGCTGCTCTATCATCAGGTTCCAAACAGCAACACTGGCATCAGCATACTTAACACCCAGATAAAGTCAGCGATATACCAAACAAATGATCAAATAACCGATGATCATCTGTCGTCAAAATAGTATTTTAAAACTCAGCTTTTATACATAATGCATGGCCAAATAAGTTTGTACGTAGAAAACTGAAACTAAACTAAATAAATGCATTGTCAGCATCATATCTGATCAAACCATAATAATCCATACGGTGATTACTATTCATTCGTGTCACCTGCTGAAGCGATTAAATGTTTAGTGTTCCAAGCTCTGCACGCAGTAGAAGAGTTTGTGCATGTGTGGAAGTCTGTGAGTGAAAAATACAGAACATGCGCTTCGTCTGGGGAGACAAACTGGAAGAAAAGGATGGAAAGACAGGTGGAAAGACAGGTGGACAGGTAGGTTGATGTGGGTATTTGTCCACCAGTCAAAAGGTCAAGCATGACTCATGCACACGAAACCTGCTTCTTACTACAAAACTTCACACCAGTGTATGACCAGTCCAGGATCATACACCGATAAAAAGGAAAATCCTATTTCCCATAATATTGGCCTTATAGTTAGTCATTTTCATATTCGGTGCATTTAAATAACGGAACTGCGACTGTGAATAGTCTCCCACGGGTGAGTTATGATCCATGCATCTATACAATCCCATTAATATTTACCATGATATTTATGCTACCAGATGCTTGCATCACATCAAAAATGTTTGTTCACAGTCGGATTATTGTATTGGGTCAAAGCGTGGTTCAGACTGGGAATACGATTTTGATGAACAGAAGTTCATGCTGCTTCTATGGCATGTTTCTGTGGCCCTGCAGCTACAGCACTGTGAGCAATTGTCGGTCTACTCACTGGGATTACAAGTCTGTTCATTTAATGGTGCCACATCAGGTGAAAGACCTTGCAAGTCACATTGGGCGCAGATTCAAGAGCAACAGGAAAAAGAGCAACATTAGAAGTAGTCTAAAATGAACACAGACTAACTGATTTGTCAGGAGAGTAAAGCCAAAAAGAACTCACCCACAAAGGCAAATGTGAGCAAAAAGAAAAATGATGTTAGAGACACTCAAAGCACAAAATCATTCATCACACAGGAGTGTGACTTTTTCTTACTAAACTCTACATGAAAGGTCAGGCTACAATAGACAATGCCAGAACATCATAGTGTTTCACAGTAGAGTAATATAAATGAACACACAGGAGCTCTATCTCGGTGACCCAAAAAAGTCCTTCTGGCTACTAAGATGTCAGTATGCGTGATATCAAGGGTACGTGTGTGTGTTGTGTCCAATCAGGAGTCACATTTTTGATTTTGTATGGGCATATTCATGTGTGTATAGAGTATGTGCCCGAGATCATTTGCTGGTAAAAGTCATGAACTCATCACAAACATGACAAGTGTTTGGTTGAGGTAAGAGGACGAAGAGACTGACAGCAAGTCACTGAAATCAAGTGTGCGTGGGTGCATGAGTGCACAGATAAGACAGCATTTGTGTTTGTGTAGTCATTATGCCAAACTGCGACAAGCTAGCTTACTGACAGCCCGTGGCTCAGCCACAGGTATAAGTCAGTCACAATACCTCTGCTGACAGATATGGATAAGATTTTAAATGCGTATGCAGCTAGACTTTGACAGGGTTTACAGTTAAACATACAGTATGAGGGGTTCAAAGATGCACAACAATACTGTAAACAGTCTTCAGTTGTACATCGATAAATTTTTAGAAACAATTCCATTAATCAGCTCGACTCTCATGCTATCATAATATCTATACAATACTGCTCAGAAAGTAACTGAATCAGTCCAATAGGCAGTCTCTAGCCCTTAGGACAGGATTAAAGACATCTGGGGCCATTGTGACAAAACTAGCTACAAACTGTCTGAGTTTGTAGAAACTTAAAAAAATAAAAGTTTCGTCAGTCTTCCCTCAAAACTCCCTAAACCTTTAGTGTAAGAGTAAATTTAAAAAAAAAAGAATTTTAGAGTTAGCGCCTGAGGACTCCTAAGTCACTAAGACTTCGGTTATCGCAGTCAGCTGCTCAGGTAAGCATTTTGGGAACAGTGACAATAAACATTTAAAGGGATATTTGGACGATGAGCATGTAGCCATCAACACAGACGTTTCACACACAGTTGATGTCATGCAGTACATCTGGCTGCCCATCTGGAAGTACATTTGTCCATCACTTTGTCTCAGTGGTTGTACAAAAGTGGCCTGTGTGGGGCAGAGCAGACCACATAACCCACCAGACTCACAGCAGATGGTGTTTTTTGCTCACCTCAGTGCTATGAGGCATGAGCAGCCATGCTGCAATGTTTTCTCAAATGCTTCAACATGCCACGCATGCATCAAAAATGATGTGATGATACTTTCTAAATCAAAAGTGATCTGCGTCACTCTGCATGTAGTGTTTTACTAAAATATTCAATAAAAATGTGGTTACTGCATTGAATGAAAGCTGAAACTCCTCCACACCCAGCACATGAAATGACAAGCCTGCTAATTGTAGTAGCGCTGCTTGTTTGTTGCCTGTAATGGAGATAAGTGAGGGCTTTCAACACAGAAATTCCCAGGATTTTGTTCAAGAGTAGAACTGATGGGCAGAAACAGAATCCATAAAATCTAAATGATAGCCAGCCCTAGGGAAACAGTATGGTAACTGGCACAGATAAATGTGAGCTGAGAGGTAAACAGGCAGCAGAAAATCCTGCAGGTGTGAGAGCAGGTGTGAGCAGATTTCTAGTCTTAACTCCTGAATCTGTCCAGGACAACTCGAATTTAACTGCTCTAAAGGTAAAGCTTCCCAACAGGCTGTACAATTATGCTCTTTTAATTGCACCTTGCACCGATTTAGCATATGACGTCGTGATGTTGATGGAGGTCCGAAAAAACGACTGCTCGATGTATTAAATGCTCCAACAGACAGTACTGAGGGGGCCAAGAAAGGCAGGCAGTGCAGCGTGATCTGGAAAGGCTCCGGTAACAGCGGCAAATGTGCACTAGGCAAGTGTGTCGGCCAGAAAACCTGAATACAGCTCCTGCCAGATGCCGATATAGGTATTGTCCTTCTGCTTCTCAAGAGATTGTGCCAAGTTGGTGAAATATTTCAGTCAATTCACTTCTAAAACGTATGTGCCACTTACACAGAAATAAGAATTTCACTAGACATGCATTTTTTTTCAATATGTCTATGTTTTTTTCAAAAATAAAT
>JAPQRN010000027.1:24463420-24476057 GCA_037367275.1 Coranthus polyacanthus | reverse complement strand
GAAGAGAAGAGAAGAGAAGAGAAGAGAAGAGAAGAGAAGAGAAGAGAAGAGAAGAGAGCTCCAAAGCAGCATGACTGGCTCAACATAGTCTGATTTAATACAAGCTACTTCTTCACTTTACTTTTAAGGTCAAATGCCTACTCCATCGTGCTGCTTGTGAGATTCCCATGGGCCCATTACAAGCGTCCATGCATATAATAAAGTCTAGTAATAAAAGAGATTTCAGTGGTCATGAATGACTCACTCCCCGTGATGTAAATTTTGGCTCCATAAAACCACTCGTGATGCTAGGGTCCATAAAGATGTCCAATGTAGTGTACTTCCTCGTCAGCCTCATTGATGAAATTGACAAAAGGCAATAACATTCCGCCAATTCTCCCACCATTTGTGAGCAGCCAGGGTTGTCGCTTCCCCTTTCTCCAGGCACCACTGATAAGGAGTGACACTAGATTGATTAAAAAGGTTAAGGCTCAGAGATCAGCGCCCTCTCTGCCAGATTTTGTACAGATCAGGGTTTATGCAGATCACAACACCAATGCGTTTTATTGGCTTTGTGTCCATGTCATCGCTTTCCTGTTTACAGGTGAACGATAGGTGGTTGAGCGAAGTGAAGTGTAAAGTCATCAAAGTCCCTGAAGTCACAGGGTTAAACCAACACATCCCCTCCATCAAATCCATAGATATCGATGAGTAAAGACAGAAAATAAAGAAACAAAGAAACACAAATAAAAGTATTTTATACCAGGAAAACCAGATTTGTTTTTTTTTGTTTTTTTTATTTAGTCTTTGGTTTGTTTGTTTGATTTCAGTTAGTTTTTCAAGTGTATTGACTAGTTTTAGTTTAGTTTTTATTTAAGTTTCTCAGGCATTATGAGGAAAACCGTTATTTATAGAAGCTGGAAAAGGCAGAATGAAAGAAACCATGACATCAAATTTGGTTTACAAAACCATTTCATGCAAAGCCATTTTATTCTCATACACCACAAACCACAGCACAGATTTACAGAAGACATTACATGTGACGCTAAATATGATTTACAATACTATTCTGTATTAAAGGTCCCATATATGTACAAAGCCATTTTATTCCTGTAAACCATAAAGTGTAAACACTGAGGGAAAATGAAAAGAAGCTCATTTTACCTGCAGTTCTATTTGTTTTTTGATTCTGTTGCATTGTTCATTGTAGCTTGTGAAAAGTCAGTCAGTTATTGAAATCATTTTTTCACTGCTACTTTTACTTTCAGTCATTGTTTTCGTTAAGTGTAATAACACACGATGTAGATATAACACAGCAGTGAAACTACTGACAGATATGTAGCCTAGCTAAAACTTTTCAACAATGAAGTGGCAGACAGACTGACAGGTGACCTTAGTGTGAGGACAAACATCTAACAGGAAAACCCAGACGCCTGAATAGACCACAAAGGCTATCCCAAAAGCTCCAGTTTATATTGCTGACCTTATCAGGCTGTGCAGAGCTGATATTTCTCTGCGCCACGGCTGTGAGTGGCCACCGCGCTTTTCTATCTGCCGACCCAAAATACCAAAACCACCCTGAACCTGTCTCCATTGCCATCAGCAGAGTAAATATTGGACGTTACAGTTGTGGCCGATTTCTCAAATGATATTTTTGCTGCTCATGGTGCTTCGTCTGAGATTAATCTTTCACTCGCTGGGAGCAGCTATGGCAAACT
This sequence comes from Coranthus polyacanthus, assembly GCA_037367275.1. NCBI lineage: Eukaryota > Metazoa > Chordata > Actinopteri > Kurtiformes > Apogonidae > Coranthus > Coranthus polyacanthus. The sequence goes on along the minus strand of JAPQRN010000027.1, from coordinate 24,474,360 downwards.
TCAGTGGAAAAGAAGACAGGGCCACTGATGCCCTGCCATGAAAGGGCAGTAACACAGTTGCCACTGATGGGGACAGTTACCACACAAGGGGTGTCTCTCAAAAGCTAAAAGATATGATTTGATCCCTGTTCTCTTCTATTAAGCTCATGGGATCCTACAAAATCCTAAAGCTCTACTCGAAAATACTTTTTATTTATTACAGTTTTTGTAGTTTGTCCTTTGGAGTTAAATTTCATCATTAGTGTGTGTATATTCTAATGTGAGCAAGTGCTTATTTTTCACTGGATTGGGCTGAAATTTTGTACCGAGCATCCAAAGAACCTTCAAGATCAAATCACAGTAGTAAACACATATAATTTGCTACCTGAATGAAAAATCTTTCACTTTCAAAAATGTATATCCCACTAGTTTTCACTTTCTTGCAATTGAATTTTAATTATGCATATTATTAATACAGTTCTATCACTGACTGCTGCAGATCTTGCTAAATACCACTTCGGAGTATTTGTTTTTAATTTCCTTGAAACTTTTTTATGGGAATGAGTTAGTATTCATTACAGACACATAAAACATTCAAAGCTGTTAGGGATCATTACCTAACAGAAGCCAAAACAAGTGATGTGATGCAGGGCATGGTTTACCTAATACTTACTTTACTACTTGTATTTAATATATACACCTACTACTACAGAAAGATTTTATTCTCAAAGAATCACTGTTTTGCAGCAGGTTAAGTGCTCATTTCTTTAAACTGCTGTCTCAAATCCAGGAACAAAGACTGTCATATCTCAAGTCAGGCTGCTACTTCAAAATAACGATACTGTGAGAATATGTTAGTCTTTGAACGGTTGTTTCTGCTGGTTTTGAGAAGAAACCCTTAATTAAAACCTAAGCGCCCCATTATGCCTTCACTTTTTTCATTTAACTTTGGGTATCATAAAGTATCTGAGAATTTTAAGCAGCTGCCTTCTGCATGCATTAGATCAAGCACTGCTCACTGAGTTTGTTTACTGGAGGGGAAGCCTAGGATCAGAGATTCAGGATGGAGAAAGAGACAAGTACTCACAGCATTCCAAGAACTGTTTTAGCCTTTCAAACACTGCATTCAGGAAACCCTGAAAAGGAGGATATGAAGAGAGGGTAAGATAAAGTTTAATCTCTATGACATTTCTGCAGCTGGATCACTCCTAATTGCTTCATCAGTATAGTCTAGGAGCAAATACATTAGCAAGAGAATAGCTATAGTTTAGTGTGTTGTGTGTGGACACACTTTCCTCTGTACTCAGGAGTATAAATGAAAGTGCCAGCTACACAGTATGAAAGAAAATCAATTTTCTGTACCCTGGTGTAGTCACAGTTTAGCATGGGAAATTAGATGATAGATGGAGATGCAATCTGTTTAGTTTTGCATTAGTGTTCAGCCATGAGGTCAACAGCGGTGTCATTAATCACACATCTAGTCAACACAGCCAGGCGGCAGCGACTAGAGCTCCTAACAGAGTGAGGGAGGAAACAGGGGGTCAAAAGACGAGCACAGAAAAGAGGGTGGGTTGAGATGGAGAACAAAGTTCATGTGTGTACCAAATGGTGGGTTTCAGATAAAGTAGGTGAGGCAAGGTGAATGAATGAAGAGCAACAAAATTTGAATAACGCATACAGGAAATTAGAACAGACTAATGCAAAATGGAGTGTGGTGTAACAAAACAGAAGTTTTCAGCAGAATCAGTCATTATGATAGAGCTTGACAACTGGGGAGCAAGAGATCTGTCAGTCAAGGACTGCCAGGGAAAAGTACACAGGCATAAAAGAAAAATAAAATGATGGTTAGAAATGGTTAGAAAAAGATGGAAAAACGGAGACAGAGGAGTAGGCATCAAAGCGGCACGTTGGCAGTAGTGCGAGTAGAGGTCTGCGAATGGAGATGAGCGTGTCAACAGAGCAGGAAAGTTCGATCTGAGAAAGGGATTTAGGGAAAAGCAGCGAGTGGCAAAACAGAACAAAATTTAGAGAATGTCTGGCTGTGCATGGTCAAATATTTATGCAGTTTTAAAGTTCACCAAGAAAACAGCTGCAGCACAAACTGACAAGTCTCTTCATTCTTTGTGCCAGTTCAATTCTTTGTGCCAAACTGTTCTCTGGCAGTGCTCAGATGATTACAACAATAAACTTATGCCACGTCTGAAGACATTCTATGGTTCCTGATCAGAAGTGTAAACACCATGAACCACTGCTTTTAGAGTCTGACACAACAAGTAGAGAATCATGGCAGGCAGCTGTGTTGCATCACAACTTCAGTAAAAAGCCGCACTCTGAATTAGCTGCAGCCAGCACCCATTTGACTGCCAACATACAAACACATTGTGTCAATTTGACAGTAAATGAACTGTACATAGTCTGTATTTGTACTCCAAAAAGACAGAAAAACAAACAAAACAAACTAGCCAACCATTTTTATTTGGTTGAGGAGTCTTAAAACAGTACGCCTGGGACTGTTGTGAACAATTTTCAAATCAAAAACTTGCCCCTGGCACTGACACTGACAAACGAGAGCCATCGGGACTACACACAACACACAAAGAGCACCAGGAAGCATGCACTGATATACTGGTTGAACATCAGCATCTACTGATATTGGCCGTGCAGACTACCTTTGGCTTATCGGTGAATAAGATGACATTCACTGATGGCCGATGTTCATCTGTTGTATTACACAAGATTGTTTCATTGTATGATTGAACAAATATGGTGTGATGAAGGGCTGTAAAACTTTATTAGGGTTCAGTTATTGTTTTATAATGAAGAATGAAGCATCAGAATTTCACACTCAGTGCATCCCTATACACCAATGAACCATACAAGGCTCAATGGCAACTGGAATCGACTGCCAGTTGGCTGTGCAGAGCCATTTACAAACATTTATCTGGAGACAAGGGTTTCGATTATTAATCACCATAATTTCAGTTTTAGCGAAACAGGATTTTTAGCGAAGACCAACACGTTTAGATGCAAATGTAGCCACTTGGAAATGACAGAAACAGTCGAAATGAATCCCCATATTTAACACATATGGCATGATGGTTACAAAGGTTCATATAAAAAGATACACAGCAGTTTAATCCTGCAGAGCTGAAGACTTAGTTACACAAAATAAGACAAAACAGCGCTTTCAGACAGGCTCCCTCAGTTCTCTGTGGGGTGCTTCATTATTTTTTTTGATAAGCAGACCCTTGTTTATGAAACCAATGTTTTTTCCCCCCCAAAGTCACACCAATCAACACAGAGAGCAAAACAAGAGATGAACTCTCATTAACATTTTGATGATATAATAAGAAAAACAAGGAGAGCATGACACTTTTAAACTGAAAGGAAACTGCAGGAAATAGTTAATCATGGTCACAGTGATCTGACTGAGGATTCCTGGTGCCAGACTTAAAAGCTTAATCTGTGCCACTGCAGTGAGCAACTGGATTCATCAATGAGTAATCAGAGACGTTCTATTCACGAACACGTGTCTCTGAGTCAAATCAATGATTGTATCTCAATTTAGTTTCCCTATTGGACTCACCTAACCTGCACCTATCAGAAACAATTAACATCCTCCCAGTTGAATTTGTTCCAGGTCAGGAGAGCTGATGGCCAGATGAATCCGATGAGCACTGTTATTGACTACATGATAAAAACGAGTCAGCCAAAAATACAGTATTCACTCAAAGCAGTGCCAGCAGAGACAAACAGGCGGAAATGTTTCAGCCGTTCATCCTGAGGCTGTAGAAGTCTATTTTGTGAATGTACAGAGACGACAGGAGCAGAAACAAAACTGTTAGACTGAATATTAAATAAGTTTCTAGTCAGCTGTGGAGTCTGAGACGGAAGAGTAACACATGATATCACGCAGTTACGCATTTGTTTCATCTCTCAATTGGACTAAAAGAAACACAAGAGATGGGGAAAAGCTATAACCTTAGTTGTATTAGGATTACAGTGGTTGCGTTGCTTATAACTTTCTCTTATTATCGAAAACATAGAAAGAAAGAAACATTACTCGATCTTAAAACAGTACGAGATCCAGTTCTGACCTGACCTCGGTTTACAGAAGGTATACTTGTACTTTCACACGGCATCAGATGAATAATAAAAAAATGTACCGCCAAGCTAAGGTAGAAAATAGACCGATAATAACAGCATATAAATCTAAACATAAAAATATGAACTTAAATATAAACCATTACGTCTGCTCACTGAGCTGGAATAACCAGCAACAGCTCAAAGCAAATGACATTTTAATGTGAGCATTTCAACCATTATACAACCTTCAGCCCGCAAGCCCAAAGTTGTGTCATTAGTGAAATGCTAGGGCACAGTGAAAAGAATTTTGTTTGTCATAAAATGTCCTCGACATCTCAGTAAAAACAGAGAGAGCGAAAGAGAGAGAGACGAATCAAAAACTAATAGTGGAAACACAACAATACAGAGAGAGAGAGAATAAAAGCAACAGTCACTGACTGCGTCGGCCTATAATATTAATGACATGCTGACCTTCAGTGACTGCATGCATTGTACCTTGAGGCTACTTGAAACTAAAAATGACTACCTAAATGTCTTTTAGCAACTAAAATTTTCTTTTGTTATCAATTATTATAATTAATCTGTTTAGTCTCTAAATGTCAGAGCAAAACAATAACTGGATATACCCGGCAATGATGCAACTATTTCTTACAGTTGCGTTTTGTTCAGTGATTTCATTTATGAACGAAACAGTGAATTATACACCGGGAAACGAGGGAATGGTTCAATATTGACACTGTCGCTAATCATTTTACCAATACTAATTAATCATGTGCTCATTCCAGGGTCCCATGTGCACTATGGATGCTCACTTTTTTTGTCAAGATGTTTGCCAGCCATTGAAATTCTTAAGTAGTTCTCCTTTCTTCTGCAAGGGTTAGCATTGAATTCAAATGTTTAATTTAGTACAGCAGATCTGTTAATAATATAGATAAACATTAAGACTTGTCTCCCAATTCAATACAGTTACGATACTTTGGTACCGATTCGATACTGTGAGTCGAGAATACAATTCATTGCGGGGGTGTGTCGGTGAAGCCCCCGTGTCAGTAGCAGCCCGTCATGAGCATAGATAAACTTTGATTACTAGGTTTGTTATGCTGTTCTCTGCAGTGTTTTATCACTATCGCAGTTCAGTTCATCACGCTATCTGTTATACCCTTAATGTCAACGTGGTGAAACATCAGTGAAATGAGTCTCTGGGTTTAAGAAAACTCACAGGAAAACAGACAGGGGGTGATTAAGGAGTGTTAAGGGACTCACTGGCTTTGAAAGCACCCTCTGCTGGAGAAACACGGTACTGCCTATCCATCTCATCTATAACAAATGCTGAAATGTAGCAATTGAATTTGAATAATATCGATTTCAGAATAAAGAAATCAATTTCAGAATTAAATCATGGTACTTAAGTGAATCTATTTTTTTCACCCCTAATAAATATTGTTATTTTTGTGAAACAAAATCCTACCTTTGAAAAAAGTCCTTGAAATCATGCTTCAGGCTTCACACTTTCAAAACCAGCATTTTTATTTTTTTTTTTTTTAACAAGAGTTGCTCCTTTTCTTTTACTAAACATTGAATGGCAAAACAGAAAGTAGTTTAAATCAGAGTTCAAGCAACTGTGACATTTTGTGCAAATGATTCCATTAACTCTGAGCCAATGGGGAAATAAAACCCAACCCAGACTCACACTTAAGATTTTTTTTTTTTTTTAACTACAGAGATTTGGACTAACTGAATAAACAGTTTCATGGATTTGGACTTTCTTTCCCCTGGGAGTGGAAGAAGAGCTCACACAAAACTCTTGACTCTTTGAACCGAGACAAGGCTTAAGGCACTTTCAATCATCACGACCATCCATATTTTGCACACTATGATTGGAGTCATTTTCAACTCAAAACACCAACAGAAAAATATCAGCTTTTCCAAAAATATGAGAGGCTGTATTGAAGCTACAGCTAATGTAACTTTTAACTCGTGACTTGTGATGTTGCATAAACTCACCATTACTTCCATATTCTGTTGTGGCTCCTGAAATCCATGGACTGTCAACTTGCGAAGCACTGAGAGGGGAGGACAAAAAAAAAAAAAAAAAAAAAATTAAGTGAACTTCACCATATTACTGTTTCAGAAAGTTTCCAGAGAGTCACATTTTTTTTTTATCTACTTTTTGGCTGTTCCAGTTCATTTCATGATAACTGATCATAGTGCCTCTATACATTAAAATACATTTGCATGTTTTGCTACCTTTAAGAGAGAGCAGCGTCCTCTCCAATGAGCTGAGTGCTGCAGCCTCATCTCTGGCATAGATCTGCTGGAGGAAGCAGTCAGTGTGGTGGCTCCAAAGGGAGCATGCAAAGCTGTAAATGCCCGACGCCAGCTGCCAACACACACATAAACAGCACAGTCAGTGACACACACAAAAATTATTCTGCAACAGTGAGCACCTTCAACAAGGCATTTTAGGGACTTCTGGTGAAGGCATGAAACGAATCAAGGGTATGACTGCACACCAGAGTTATCTGCGTGCGAACTGTACCTATAGACATCTGAGCCTATGCAAGCACAAATAAACTTCCACAGGATGCACGACAAACACACACAGGGAGCAAAGTGGGACCTCTGAGTCACAGGTCTAATTTAACTCTAAATGAGCTTCCTATTACATTCCCTGCCATAACACTATTTGGACCCAAACCAATTACATTTTTTCATGAAAGTATTCTCCTGTAGTGGCAAAATACGATCATCAATGGTAAACAAAAGTACTTTGGGTCCCATCAGCTGCGTAGCTTGGAGTCTGGCCCGATAGCTCAGGAAACATAATAAATCTGTGGCACAGGAATGAGCTTTGCATCATTTTCGCTTTGTGTTTTCATAAAAATGGAGAGAAAAAAAAACAACAAAAAAACAACAAATTACATCATTTTGTCTTATTAGGTAAACATGCAGATGGGCATTTGTCTGAACACAGTTTTAATGAATACACAGTTCAAATAAAGGAAATGAAGAACTCATTCACAGAAGGACTTTGTCTTGTTTTCTATGAGGAGGAAAATCTGAACACCAGGGGTTGGGAGGGTGATGTATGCGTGCTGAAAGAGAAATCCCTTCTTTGAGTACAGCACAGCATAGGCTTTGATAGATTCTTTACACAAAACTGCAAGTCTGGCAAGTTTCTTCTTTGGAGAGATTTCTCTAGAGCCTGCCACTTTCCATTCCTCAGATCCCAGACTAATCCAAAGCACAGACCCTAAAAGTCATAAATCAAAGTTCAGAAAATCTCAGATTCTTCCTTTATCTGAATCCTCACATTAGTTGCTTTGTTTTCACGTAATCTGGTGATGTGTCATCATGTGTGCGCTTTTCAGATTCAGCAGTAAATTCTATACTTGGCCAAAGACTGATCTGTCCACACAACTAGACATGCCTGTAAACAACAGCCTAGCCTGGTGGTCAGTGTAATGTGTTACAAATATTTGGGGACTTGTTATGGTGCTAGACGTGATATAATCGGTCTGTCTGCACCATGTTAGAGCTTTCAGGCTGTTCACACACGTTTAATTTTTGCCACAAAAGGGAAAAAGGTTCAGACCATTATGTCTGATTAGAAACTGGCAAAGTTATCACATCTCTTTACATTAAACACTTGCTAATCAAATGCAAGAGTTTATATAGATTTAAGCCTAAATCTGGATAATCTCGCAGTTCAATTAAAGTTTAATTTCCGATTTCGCCAAGCCTCCCTCATGCATCTCATTTAAATTTAAACTGCAGTTGTTTCCCTGGAGCAAATAAATCAAATAATCTGAGCAATATTAATGTGAATACTATTACAATCAGAAAAAAAAAAAAAACATGTACAAGATGTATAATGAGAGGAGTATCCAGTGAAGCTGATATAGTGCCGCAATCCACAATAACTATACAGTACACCCAAAAAAAACAAAAAAAAACACTGCAAGGAATTAAAAAGGCAGTCCCCTGGAGCTCACAAAGCAGAAGCCGTGTTGAAACTGACATGCACATGAGCACATGGAAGGCAGGAAGCATTTGATGGCCTTTTCTCACTATCAATCTACAGTAAGCGATAGTAGCATGCAAAGTGGAAAGCGGACGAAGATGAAGATTACAAGCTATGAAATATGGATGTAAACACTGCCAAATGTAAAATATTAACAAGGAAATCTGCTTCACAAATGTTTCATGAGGAAGGTGACATTTGGTTATCAACTGATGCCGAAGAAGAATCTCAATCGGCCGCTCCTGCAAAGTTCACAACCAAGCACAAAATGACTGCGCTTTCCACGTAATTAAAATAGACCTGATCGGCTCAGCTAAAAGTGAAGAGCTTTCCTAGCTTTATTCAGTGTCAACACCGTGACCCCAGGTGGAAATGGCGACAAACGTACAACAAAAACTGAAGGCACAGTTTGCTACACCTGAAATCTAGTGCTCTAGCACACTAGTACAAAACGCGGGAGTCCCCTGACACAAATTACATCATCCATGTCATCCATACATATCCATGTCAGGCCTGATGACCAACAGAATGCCAAATAAAGCTCCATAATAACTGTGAACCGCAGTTCAGAGATGAGCAGTTGGGTCTTTAGCCCCCCCACCAGCGAACGGGGAACCATCTGAATTCAGTTAAAGAGTTGTAAAAGAGTGAATTGTTGCCAAATAACTCCAAAGTGAACTCCAATGGCTCTAAAAATATATTATTTTCCCCAGCCATTTAGTGCACTTGTGTATATCTGTGTTTGTTCTGAAAAGCTCAACAGTACGTATCGGTGTGTATTCACGTCTGCTCCTTTTCACAACCGCAGACGGAGACAAGAGCGAGGCGAATTTCAGCAAGGCCAAATAATTCCCTCCGTCTGCAAGCTCATTCTCTATTCCAGTAGGGACAACTCAAAGCCATCCAAGGAAAATAGAGTTCATTTTGTTTGACAATTTGTTTATGAAAGACCATCCTCTGAGATATTTCCCCCTTATTACTATTCAAAGACACAAAGCCAGATGCTGGTAATCGTCTGGCTCATTCCTCTCTCAACTTATAGCAAGTTTGGGAGTCACAAAAAGCAAACAAGCTCAACATGCGTCACCATTGTGGTCAGCAGTCACATCTAATGCCACTTATTCTGCAGTGTCATTACAGACACATTTGTAATATCCCTCTTCTATGCTTTTATAGCGATAAGTCAAATAAGCCATATACTATGCATCCTCAGTTGCAAAAATATAATCTAATAAATGGCAAAGTTTGTTTTTCTTTGCGAGTCTGTGTGTGTGTGTCTTTTTTTCCTGTAGATTTATTTATGTTATTCTGGTTACAACAAAACAGATTCTCTTGTTTGCTCATTGTGACTTTAAAGTTATTCACGTGTTAGTGCTAAAAATGTAGGTGTATTACAGTGCGAATATACAATGGAGATTACATATGACCTCCCTGCCTACCTTGCAGGAAACACTGGATGTATGTTGTTGTTTGCTAGATCAATGATAGCAGCTGACTTATACATTCAAAAACCTCCTGGAATCAGGCTTGACACACCTGTGTTCGATCTGATCGATATGCATAGCTTTGAGTTCTCTCCATTTTTCATATGCCATCTCATCTCTCATGCTACTGCTATGAGCAATATCAGTCGCAGCTGAACTGTTAAGACTGGGAGTGTTTTATAGAATAAAATCATTTTCATTTGCACAATTGTATTATGAAACACTACCATCCGGGCATGACCTATTTAACAATGTGACGCTTTCTCAAGTCATATCTATTTTTGGTGCCAGTTTACTGATACAAAAATGGATCCGTTTTTAATTTGTATTTGCTCCTCCACTTTTCCCATGTGATATGATATGAAAAAAAAAATCTGCCATGAACCTATCTGACATTGTAAGTTTTTAGTACTGACGGCTGACCATATATCTGTTTCTGTTCACTCCGGTGTTTTTACTACAACACACTTTAATTGGTTCATCAGTTTCATCGTTCTTCTCCATAAAGGTGCAGTGTGGAATCATATTTAGTAACATGGAGTGGTGAAGTTATCATTAGAGCCAGTGTTTGTTTTGTCAGATCTGGGCTTTTTGGTTAAAGAGATATTAACTATGGTCCACACTCAAACATAGTAGGTGACGGTAATGCCCCTTTAAGCTTCAATGCACAATGTTTTTTGGCATCACTTGGCACAAATTCCATAATTTCCTTTAACATCTCCTCTTGACAGGCTGTAGAAATTCTACCCTGTGGTGCAAGATTTTTGCCAATCATAGGTGTATTCAGAGAGGTAGGGGAATTAAACATGCGATTAACTTTAGCTTTAATTACCAACTCCTGTTAAGACTCCATCAGACGCAGTTCGTTATTGGCAAAACTCTGATGGGTTTTCCAACACTTTTCTGTCATTTGTAACTATAGTTGCAGCATTACAGCAATCGGGTGGCGCTGTAAGTTTTTAATGACCACAAATATTATTTTAGTGGTGTAGAAAGGAGGCTTTTAAACATTTTTGCAGGGTGCCACAGATTCCTTTTTTCTTCAAGATCACCAACAAATGTTCTTGTCCGTTTAAACTGTACACGTGTGTGGAGAATAATAATTTAATAATCGGAAATCTGCATTCACAGTAATTTCAATTTATATTCCGCGACTGTGCTTACTTGAAGAAAAGTTTGTTTGATAAAGTAACGGTGAAATCGGCTACCTTACTGTGATATTTGTCATTTTCTTCAAACATTATTAGAGTTAGAGTTATTAGAACTATACAATGTATTGTAGTTGCTTTTATAAAGCTTGAGCTAGATACACATGACCACAATGGTACGACCTCTGCCATACTTTGAGCCAGGAAAAACCAAATGTG
>JAPQRN010000027.1:24452051-24463320 GCA_037367275.1 Coranthus polyacanthus | reverse complement strand
ATAAAGCTTGAGCTAGATACACATGACCACAATGGTACGACCTCTGCCATACTTTGAGCCAGGAAAAACCAAATGTGATATGTTGGCTTCATCTTTCCATAGCAGCATAAAACAACATCATCTCAACTATGTTTATATTTAGTCTTTTGATTTGAATAGTGAGGAAAGAGCTGCAGAAGGAAGGTGTGTGTTTTCAAATTCTGTGACTTTTCCCCCTGATTTCTGCCTCCTGCAGCTCTAATACTCGACGTCACCTCCTATAAAATGGAAAAAAGCAGAAGATGAACTGCTACTACTGTAGAAACATGGTGGCGCAAGATGGCGAACTCTGCGAAAGGCAACCCACTCCTCTATAGATAGAAAAGGCTCATTCTAGGGAAACGAAAACAATTCTTATTTCAGTGTGATTACACACTAATGAAAACATAAATATGAATATTATATTCCACTTCTACATTTAGATCCTCCTAATTCTTCCTGAATCTTACACACTGAACATTTAAACACAGCCTCAGTGTTTCCTTCATTTCTCTAAAATTCTTGTTCAGTTATTCTTCCTCCTGTCACTGTTTCTGCCAAATACCCCACCATCCTGCCTCTTTATCTCCCTCTCATGATCGGTTTAGCTTTGTGGCTGGTGAAGGAGTAGCTCAAAGCCCAAGCCTCAACAGTTGAACTGTAAAAATAACAGAAAGCAAAAGCACTACACAGTCAGTACATGATTTCCTGCGATGTAGTCAAAATGCTGCACAAACGGTTTCAGCTTGGACCAGAAAGAAGTGCTCACACTCATCCTGTATGAGAGGATGAGCTTTGAAAAACCCACGCAGACATAACAGTACTTACATACATATTATGTATGTAAACACAAAGGTAAAAGACTAAGCTTCAAAATGAAGAGACACTCAGCTGTCCAATGTTAGTCATGAAAGCAACTGGTAGTCCTTGCGGCATAATATTTCTAAGTCATGTTTGAACAATCAAGGCTGGGCTGTGGGGTGATGATCAGACAATTTCTTCCAAAGATGGAGGCAGTAGTGATAGGTGTAAATGTGTATAGAAAAAACAATGATGATGCAGACACGGAGGTCATTTAGGTTTCAAAAATCAGTCTTACAGTCACACTGCACATTAAAAAACGATGTGCGTCGCATTGCCCTTTGTCTTGTCACCTCTTCACAATGTGTGCTGTTTGTGACACACACACGTCGGCCGCCAAACCACCAAACTATGCAACGTGAGGGGAGAAAGAGCATTGCACGGTCCATTAAGTATCAAAGTCATCAGTGCATAATTTAAAAACTGCACTGTTTAATGGCTCAGACTGTCTTTGTTCCTTGTATTGCCTGAGGGCACGTATTTTGGCATAGAGGAAACCTCTGCACGACATCCAGCTATTTGGTCTCAGTCACTGCCTCTGATGTCCATTGGTCGGTCTGTGTCTGCCCCTTTTTTCCCCTCTGTTGTTTTCTGTCTTTACTCTGGTGCTCTGTTTGATCATCCCTTCCCTTAACAACTGCCTTTCTGATGAAGTCTTGTGCGTTAAACCATGAGGAGGGCAGTTTTTTTTGCTTGATATCTGCCTTTTTGAAAGAAACATCAAACTCCCACAAACAGCACTCCCTCTTAACCCAATCTCTCTTGCACACACACAACCAGCATCCAGACAAATCTATTCCCAAACACGTCAATCACAGTTGAGTCATGTGTGAAAACTAACATGCATGCACACATGCACTGAGCATTTGGCTGCCATAAATCTCACATTTGACATGTCTCATACAGTGGCTAAACAGCATCTCCTACAGGCAAAATACGGGACTGAAAGCTGAAAATCTTAAGGTAATCTTATTATTCATCTGCTTCATTTGTGCTTGAAAGCTCTGCAAAAAAAACGGGACAAAACTGACAAAAAGCAACATCAGAAATTCACAAGAAAAAAAAGACAGTGATAAACTATAAATAAAATAAAGTTAAACAGACAGAGTCCAAGCTTTATTTTTCTTCACTCTGGTGACCTGAAATCACCTAGTATTCTAGTGTGTTCAAGTGGTGAAGTCAAAACAATAACAGACAAGGATGGAGAAAGGTCATACATGAAGAGCAAAGAAATTAAAAAATAGGCATTAAATGTTTAGTAGAGAGTAATGACAAAAAAACTTAAAATTATGGACTTACATCCTGGAAAAGCCGTCTGTCCTGTGCCAGACGCTTGGACGCTAGAGTTTTGGTGACGTGATAGAAGGTTAGCAGTGCTCTGTGCTGCTGCAGGCCATCCTGACCCTTCACAGACTCGAGCAGAATGGGGATGAGCTCGGGCCATTGCCTGGGGCAGTCCAGACGGGCTACCTTGGCTATCAGTACTGCGATCTGGGTCGCTATCTGTTGGAAAAACAGAGTGAAAAAACTGACCAAAGGCTCAGCCTAAGCACAGCAGAAGGTGGCTGTGCCAAATGAAATTTGATTATAAATGTATTATATCTAAGACTTCTTTTTTTTTTTTTTTAAATCACTCCACAGTTTATTATATTTTCAGGAAAATTGACCAGATTAGCTGTACTTCAACGTTTACAGGTTGGACACGTGTATTACATAGTAAACTATTTAAAATGTGCAAGATGACCTTGTACTTAACTTCACTTTTACTGAAATGCAGGAAGACAAATTGCCATAACATTTCTTCACACTACACAGTGTGCAATTGCTGAGTGATTATCATATAAGTCAGCCTATTTTTGAACAGGAAGAGACAGCAAATCATTTAAGATACACTGAGAGGTGAAATGTCTAGATTGAAAAGGACACTTTACACCTCAGCTGTCAGCGGGCATTTTATGATGAATGATGGCCGTCTGTTCATGTTTGAATTTGACATTTATCACCTTTACTGCCTGAATTCTTCACTTCACACGCATGCTGAATTTGGTTTGACAGCAATGATTATTTAAAGATAAACTCTTTACTCTCACTGCTGTTCATCTCTATTCATATATTAAAGCAGTAATGATATACACAGGAAAAAATATACTGTACATAATCTAATACAACATACCTTCAATAAATTATGCCGGTTTCATGTTTAATTCCAGAATGCATTACTCTGTTAATCCATTTTTTAATTCATATTGCAAATATGATCACAGCAACAGCAACTCCAGCTCTTCTGACTCCATTATTATTGTTTACCACAATAAATAAAAGCAAAACAATAAAATGAGAATGTATTGTTATGCCCATAAAGGGAATGCTTTGATAAATGCATCAATATACCCACTTTACACCTTCAGCAATCTCATTAACTGAATAATATATAAATCAGTGTGCTTGCAAATTTTATTTGTAAGTATCAACAAGTCATTATATTGTCTGAGAAAGGTTGGTGATGTAACAAAAGCTGCCTAATATGGTACTTCTGGATTTAAACTGACCACGACAACATTGGATCGGCCCACACGAACCCCCTCTGGAGTTGGGCTTCGACAGGACCGTGAGAGGCTGTGACTGGCGACACATGGTATTTAAATGGCATCCATGGCTTGCCATATGGACCCTATCAGTCCTGATGCTAGACGGCTATCCCTCAGGGAAATACAAGCTGTAGAAATCTGGATGGATTGCTACCATTCAGGGCCACCTTCCATGTCCCCTCAGACAAAATGCATTACACGCCACTTGACTCCTGAATTATTTGTTCATTGACGGATTCCTAGGGGAGCTGTAGAAAACATGGCAAAAAAACAAAACTTCTTGACTAAAGGGGCCATATGCACAATTAGTGACTTTAATAAGTTCCAAAAGCTTTTGTTGACTGCATTTCAGGAAGCAAACAAAACTTGAGTATACTATCCCATGAGTAACAGGGCATGTCAGATTGCTTTTGAAGATTAAACTTTACTCAAATATGTTTTTAGTCAGACACGAATCACACCGAAGGCAAGAATTCATTCTAAAGAATGTCCTCAAACTGGCCTGAGTAAGTTGATATATTAACAGCCACCATTGACCATAAATCTAAAATACAACCACTGATCTTTTTGTGAGGTAGAAGAGGGTCTTTCTGTCCAGTATTCTATCACGTCTTTTCCAGTTAAACCAGCCCCCAGCCATGTGAGCAGTAAAACAGGACAGCATTTTATGTACAGAAACCTCCCATCATTACAAAAAGATCACTGTGATGCACATCATTTTCTATCTCATTTCTTCAGCGGCCGATCATATATGGCAGTGCTGGGTACCACAGAATCTCTTTTCCTACAGCTGTATTTGGTAAATTACAATACATTTAATACCATCACTATGCTCTTTCTATGGACATTACAATGTTTATCTTATGCTAACTTGTCTCTCTTTGGTCTGTGACTCTTTGTTTGGATGGAACAGCTGGTCTGATGTAAATCAACAGAGATGTGATAGTTTGCTCTTAGAGCATCTCAATTCACCTTAAAAACACCCGGGGTATATTTACTAAAATCTATCTTTGAACCAAATTACGAATACATAAAGGCCTGTCTCCTTGTGTGTTTTTCAACATAGTTGGACATAAGTACAGGTATATTAAAGGGGACCAAATCCAGTTATTTAGTGCACACTTTTGGATCAATTTAAACTACAGCATTAAACAACACTGATGCAATGGTTTCTATTACGATGGATAACACACATCAAGGAAATTGAAAGTTTCTGCATGCAAACATTCATATAACAGTGAAATAAGTACTTAGTAATAGGAAAACATAATTATGGGCTTTCACATGCAAAAAGACTATTTTGATTCTTCAAGTCAATTCCCAGTCTAAACTATTCAAGAATCACTGAGCTGCAAGTTTACCAGCATAAGATACACACTCAAAAAACTTTTAGGTTTACTCACTGCTGGCGCATCTGATTCACAGCCACTAACCTGATTAACAGGCTCATTGAAGTTTGTGATTAGACCAGCACGCAATGACGTCTTCTCCTCTTCTGACAAAGCACTGTAAACAAACCAATCAAAAATGACGTTCAATTAGTGAGAAGGTCAAGAAGGGGTGACTTAAAGAGACAGTAAGGTTGGGCTGGGCGATAAAACAATCTTCAAACAGGACTGGGATAAAATTTATGTAGACAACGACAAGTTAAGAACGTATTTACTCAATATGGATAGATCTGGCTGCTTATCACACAGCAGAAATAAATGCGACATTCGACCAGTCGGTCTGCAGTTTTGGGCTTGCGTGTCAAAAGAACACGCCTAGTTCCATCACATCACAAAGCAGTGTTTGAGCTACAGGCAGGACGGGAAATTAATACCTACAAAAGCACCAATGCAGGTAAATTTACAAAATATAATACAAAATACAAAATATTCATGCAGTAAAATACAATGTTGGAACTGTCCAACACATTTTGGTGCCATTTACGTGGGTGCTGCTTCCGTCGTGACTGCTGTTTGTGTTGCCATTTGTAACTAATCAACCTTTCAGGCATCGTCATGATCAATACAAATATTGTGATCATATTTTTTTTTGCCATATTGCCCATCCTTATAAGCAGGATTTGATAAAGAAAAAAGACACAAAAACATACATCACATACACATCAGTGTGTAGCTTTAAAAAGGGCTTCTTATGTCTGAAAGTCAGCTGCCTCTTAGCACAGCTTAACTCAACCAATTGATTGTTTTATGCACACACAAAGAGAGAAACACCGAAAGAAAGAGTCCCAATAAGGACGCAAAGAGACAGGGAGGGATGGGCACATTTGTACAGAAAATTTAAAGTTTTAAGCCAAAATCTGATGTTAAGTTGACTGCATGCCAGCTGTCTTGGCATTGTTGAATGCCGCGCATATCCTAAGAGACACCTTATAATTTAATTTCAGATTCCAGACAGACAAACCACAAATTTTAATATGGTGAAGATATGAATATGACATCAACCTGCCAAGTTGTTATGGGATCAATTAAATCCCTGTGTAACACTCTATAGAACAGGACCTGCCAGATGCCTGATTAAATCAGTAAGCTTTGGATAAACCCTGCTGCTCTCCTCCAACTCACATCTTGCATTCAGCAACACGAGTGTACAATTTTTGCTAACAGATTAGAGGAGGTGGGATGCAACAGAGACATATGAAGCAGTTAAAAAAAAAAAACAAAAAAAAAACATCTTTCAATATAATTTACTCTGTACTGTCTGCTTCAACTGCTGCTGAAGTTCCACAGAGTGGGTGAACGCTTGATGAGAGAAAGACTGAGGAATGATTCACACTGCAACCTTGGACAGAGATGGGGGGAGATATGGGCGGAAGACCAGGGGGAGAGTGTGAATTAGTGAAACAAGATTTACTATGCAAACATATTTGGAGTATCTGGCGAGTGAGACAAGCTTTGAAGAAATATGGGATGAGAGGTAGAAGACATATTGAAACTGTGTGCCTGAGCCTTGTTTAATGTCCGTGAGCCAAAAATCGAGCCAGGCCCAAAGACAATGTAAAAAGTGACATTTTTCTGAATCTGACACCAAAAGAGAAAACAGTGGAACACCATATTTAGGTGACAGCGAGATAACGATTCAACCGTGTAATTTGTGAGTAAGGATAACTTTAAATAAAAGAAATGCAAAATGTTATTGTTCGTCTACATGTAAGGTCTAAGCCAGCCCTGGACCTGAACCGGGTTTTTCATCTCATCAGGTCGAGGGTTTCTAAATTGAAATATGTAACAGTTCAAGCATCAGCCTTTAGTTTGGTTAAGGCACCGATAGATACGCTTCAGTAGAAAAAAGTAGCGTACAATTTCAATAGAAAATCATTCTTCCTTTCAGATAGCGCCACTTCACTTTGCAAGTCCAGCTATCCTATTTGATTTTCCCTTCCTTAGATAAGTTTACTTCTTTCATGTGTTCTTCAGCAATTCAATGACAAGTATTTTAAAACTCAAGGAAAAGACATCTCGGCAGACAGGACTGGAGTGTGGTTGTCAGCATTTTGACAAAATTATGCAAATGTATGCGTACATTCTGGATTGAGCTCACAGGATCTTGTGGTGTCCTGTGAGCCTATGAAGGGTGGGCATATTTGTATTCATGACACACTAACAAAACATTTAAACATCAAACTGCGACACCCTATTTGCAAAAGAATCTGCTATCTACAGATGTCTCACACCAGTCAAAAGTCAAGGTGTTTGTCACATATATATGTATATATGTATATATGTATATATGCAAAACAGTATGAAGAAAAAAAACAAAAGGATAAACCGGACAAGCTGCACTCACAAAATAAATTCAGTCACATTACCAACCCTTTGAGTCCCTTTGTGTGGTGGCAGACAGAAAATGCTTTGGGGCATTACTCACCCACTATTCATATTCAATATTATTATTTGACCTCTAATTTTCAAAAATGTCTGGTTCAGTAATTGTATTTTTAACCTCCCTAAAGCTATGTACCTGTCTGAACTGAACAGTGCACACATCAAAAATATCAATTTCCTACAACAGTGAGTCGCAACAATGTTAACGCTCCACAACTGAAAGACAGCACTTACTGACAACACATTGTTTCAATTTTACTGATATTTCAATGCCTGCAATGTTGAGCGTTTTCCAGCTGATCAGCAAGAAAAGTCAAAGTGAAAAGCAAAATGTTTGTATGGTGATTTTAGTTCATTGCAAACATCAAATACAGGATATTTGTTTGCATAAGAATTCATCCCCTCCAAGTCAGTCTCCAGTTATTTAGTGGATGGCAGCAATTAGAGACTATCAGCTTTGCTCATCTGGCCACTGCATTTTTCCCCCATTTATCTTTGCTCAAGATGAACTGCCCAGGCTTTGTGACGTTGCTTTTCAAGGACAGCCACAAAATCTCAATTAGACTGAGATCTGGAACCTTACCCGCCACCCAATTACATTTATATTGTTGTTTCTGAGCAGTATCTGGGTTTATATTTATAAGTGTCTCGCTGGAAATCACATCATCAAAGTCAGAAATGTCCAGGAGGCAGGAGTGTTCAGATTATATGTGTCTTCAAAAAAAAGAAAAAGAAAAAACAAGTGGCTATACCGGAAATGACAGAGTGAAGGGTTGAAATGCATGCAAACATGTTTTATATCGTAGAGATTCTTTAGAGATTTTAGAAATGCGGTTTCAATTTGACATCAAACTCAATCATCAGATCTTTTTCTGATGATCAGTGTAAAAAAAAAACAACATCAAATCAACATTGACACAGGTCAATGTTGCAGAACAATAAAACATAAAATGCTCCAAATACTTTTTATAGGTAAATGCAAATTAAAAGTGTCAGGTACAAACCTAGATAGCAATAATAAAAAGGGAATCGGGGGTGCATTTTCCAAGTTATGAAAAAGCAAATTACCTTTTTTCACAGCACACACCATGACTTGACAAACTGAGAAAGGCACTGATGGAACTAATAATTTTAATTATGACTCTATTACACCCAGCAAGTCATGCCAGTGAGCCAAGGTGCACAATACCAAGGCTATGCAAATGGAAATACTAATTGAATATGCAATCACCATTTAATTCTTTTTGCCCTACTATGTCAAAATGAATCTCATAAAAGAGGCTTGTTCAATTAGTACCTTGTTTCAACACAGTCAGACTAACAGAGGAAGCCTTGCCGTTTATCTTTACTCAGGGGTATTTTGTGAATTTTTCCGTTATGTTTGACAAAGCTTTCAGTGGTTAAACCAATTCATGAAGTCACTTGTGATACTCTGTTTCAACATAAGTACAGAATCAATACACTCCAATATGGCCTCAGTTACAGGAGCATTCTACCAGCACTTGCAGTGTGGTATCCCACACTGTATCCAACTCCTGGATTGATGGCAATGGAGCAAAGGTAATCACATAAATAACTCATGAACCGAAAGCCCTTGCACAGCACTGTGGCCAATGAAATTCAGTTTAATGAACTACTGACAAGAGCAAAACAACTCTGGTAGGAACAGAAAACTTTAGCAAGAAAGAAAAGAAGAGCAATACTTTGAAGTGGTCAAAGACTGGCCATAGAGTGCTGAGGCAGAACTGATTACCTGCAGCTAGCCTCTGTCCTGTGAATTTAAGAGAACTGTTCAATTCAAATCCAACAAAAGCCAGGAAACTGGGTACCAAAAGACTGACTGTAGGCGTTGTCAAAGCTGATATACCAACAGACAAAGGAGACACAAAAGATTAAACTGAGTATAAAATCGGAGCACAATGACATGAATAATCAAGGTGGTAGGTAAAAAAAATGGAAAGAAAAAGCTTGGAAAAATGGTGGAGCCAGAGCTGCAGAGGTAAGCTAAAGTAAAACTGGTAAAGCCAATAGGAAAAACAAAGCCAATGAGGAATACAGTGGCAGGAAAATACAAATCTGTACCAAAAAAAATCTGAGGAGTGTGATAATGCCTCGATAAGCAGCAAAGAGATTAAGAGTGATGAATAGAGATAGACAAAGAGTGAAAGAAACAATGCAAGGGAGAAGAAAAACAAGACAGGGAAGAGAGAAGAACAGGAACAGGAACCCTGAAATGGAAATGTGAGAATGTTAAGACTGGCAGAAATTTAAAAAAATAAAAATGAAACGCTGTAAGAGAGTGAATCGGGCACTTACTGGGGCGCTACTCTCCTCCAGTATCTGTCAATGCCATTTTTGAAGTATAGCACAGCCAGCCACCTGACGTTCACGTCCAGCATGTGGTTATTGAAGATATTCTGTGAAACAGAGAAATTGTACAAACTTAACCAATCCCGCCGCTGTTAACTCTAATGCCTAGTACAGACAATTTAAGAACAGGCTCAGTTTAATGATGTGTGGCAGCTCAAGTCACACCAGAGGAAAAAGTCTGAGAAATCTGACTCTGACCTGTGAAGGTGGTGCTGTTAAAATACAGGGCACGTTGACTTTGTCATCTCAGAAGTGTTTCACACTAATGTACTTTTATTTCTTATCAGTGCTAAGATTTCCGAGCTGTAAAATGTAGCCATAACCTTAGAAATTCTGGCTGCGTGCTTTCACAGTGTTCTCAAAGTCATTCGCCTATTCATTGCCAAGGCAGGGGCTTCATACAGAGCAGCACAGTAATAACAGAGATTGGAATCTCTCATATTTCCAGGAGTAGGATGGGTGAGAGCAACACATGAGTTAAATAAAACAGGGTTTAGGCTTATTTTTGCTTTTCATACAGATATAAAACATCCCTCTGTCATATCAAAGAGATAAAAGGCCATTTGCAGCCCTGAGTTATTTACTTGAATATAAAGGTAAAAAATGCACATAACATTTGAGTGCAACTTGGCTGAGCGTTCAATTTATTGATTCACTTCTTTAGAATGGACCAGACTAGGCAAAAATGCGATTCAATTATCGCTGGGAAGTAGGTGACATTTGTTCCAGTATTGAGGGGAGGGTTCATTACCATCCGCTATTTTGTTAGATGATGACGCAGTTCTAGATAAAATAAAGAATTTAATTGTGGTTTAGAAGTGGCTGCTAGTCAACATGCAGTCATCATATGCTGTGAGTAAATGATGATTTCATGTTGCTTCAGCTGTCTGACAACAGACACAGAAAAATAAACAAGAACACAGTGATGAACTCAAATGAATTCAGCTGGATTCAAACAGTAGATGTGAGAACAAAAAGCAGGAGTCATCAGTAACGGATGTCTGCAGTCTTCCAGAAAACGTCTGCTTCTCGCTAAAACAATTGGTTGGAAACTCAGCGAAAATTGCTGCACAGTCCTTTTGCATTAATCTAGAATGTGAATGAGCATTAAGTCAATTGCGTACAGATCACGCATGCAGTGCATTCTCATGAGCACCACAAATGACAGACACACAGAGCCACCAGGATTTGACCCAGTGTGCCCGATGGCCTCTGCTATCAGGCGCCGCTAAAAACAAGGGAAAACATATGATTTAAGACAGGATGATAGTCGCATAAACAAACGGACTTTTTATCCTTTAATAACTATTCAAATATTTGAAAAGCATGACCAATCCCTAGACCATAACAAGTGTTGAAGCACCAGGGACAACACTCAACTAGGAGGACCCTTGATGATCTGTCATTAAGTAATGAGTCCAGCTGCATCAACCACAGACAAAAAAAAACTCTGAACCTGTGTTTTAAAATAGCTGAGAATTGTTTCAAGTTTTTTTATTTAAGACAACCCACTTTTACTACTCACTTTCTTAGTTGGCATATGCTCCACCAGAGATGTACTCCTCGCACCAGAGATGTGAAGAGTAGATCTCCTCCACCAGA
>JAPQRN010000027.1:24431061-24441350 GCA_037367275.1 Coranthus polyacanthus | reverse complement strand
ATGTGTGCATGTGTGCGTGTGATTTGGTTTGGGCCGAGGGCGGAACCAACACATGCAGTTTTTTTGTGACGGGTGGGACAAATTAATCTGCCACAGTCTGTGTAATCGAAGGAAACACTGTAGCTGTCACAGATATATGTACAGGAAAATGTGGACTAATGTTTACGTCATCTAGATTTTGCCCAAATATTGTAATAATTTCAATCCAAGATGAAGCAAAAAGGAAGAGTTTCTAGTCAGATACAACAACAAAAAGCCATCACACACAGTCTAGGCCTCCAGAAACCAGAGAAAAAAGAAAGAAAGTATATACATTTACACATACAAGAGGACAGAAAATTGCGATTCAGATATTGGATCGTGATTCTACCTCAAAATATCATCATGTGAGGTTTTGGCCAGGTCACTGGAGACGGGAGAAGCTTTCATTTTAGGCAGTTGTCACTGTGCACAAAGTGATACATTTGACATTTGGGTATAACTTTGGGCGTCAGGGTTCCCAAATGTCATGGTCAATAACTCAACAAGGCTAAAATGCTCAGATTTTAACAGTGTGACCCTCTCAACCTAAGTATGAAACAGTATCACTATGAAGGCAATTGGAGAAGTTTTAATTGTGGCCAGTTGTCACCTCTGTGCAATGTGATGCATTTGACATTTAACTTTGTAATGGGCATCAGGGTTTCCAAATGTCAGTATCTCCACGATGCAGATTGGCCATTGTACAGTTGAGGTATAACAGTTTGTATATCACGGTGAAACATCAAAATTCGTAGCACCGCCACGAACAAATAGTGTAACAAAAAATACAAAAATTGTATCATCAAACTTGTGAACCTGCTAGGAGCAGTACATCAAATGGTAAAACATGTAATTTCCTGCTCTAGTAGGTGGCGCTATGAGTCAGACTCAATATTGTCATGTCTGTGTTCAGGGGATGTGACATTTGGTGCAGATAGGACAAAAAACTGTTGAGTTGCAACAGTTTTGTGTTTCAAGGCGAAACATTAAAATTCGCTGCCTCCTCCTGAGCATGCAGTGTCATGAAAACTCACTGTTTTCATCTTCAACATGGTTAGACTGGACTGACCAAATTTCAAGTCTATTGAATAAAACCTCTTGAAGGAGTTATTTAAAATACGTGAGTAAATTGCCAAAAATGGTTGACTTCCTGTTGGTCTGGCTTTTCGGACCCCTGATGTTTTTGTAGACCTTAGTGAGACACATGTACCAAAATTTGTGCCAAATGGTGAAAGTAGCGGAGACCAGTGGCCTTTAGGGGGCACTACTGAGCCATTTTTTCAGTTTCATGTGCAAAACTTATAAAATATCAATATGTTTCCTGCATTACAACAGCATTTATAACTAAAAAAGATTTATACAATAAATACAACTGGACTGGAATGTATCAAAAGACAAATTCAAGAAATATTTCAATCCTGTTTAAAATAAATGTATTGACAAACATGTAGCAGTTAATTGAAGCTGCACCAAATGTATAGTTATCCCCATTAAAGGGAAAATTCACCACCATTTATATGGATATCCAGTCATTGTTGATGATAATTGTAATCAGTTGAAGCAATAAACACCTCAGTCCATATTTACAGAAAAAGCTTAGTTTGCAGAGTTGTCTTGCTTGCACAGCCGTTTTTTGCTTTGCCTAAATGTACCAGATTGCATTGCGAGCGATGACCTGATGCTCAAGCCCCAGATCTTCCCAAAACCCACGTAGCCTGAGCAGGTGGCCGTATCAAAGCAAAGCCAGCATGCCGACTGGCTCTGTGCACAAAAAGTAAGGCCGTTAGAAATTACTTTGCTGACATAACATAATATAAACTACTTTTGTCGATAACAAACGTGCCTTACAGTGTTTCTAGTGAACTTTTAACAGTTTCACATTAATTAATAGCCTGTAACTCTTCATTTCAGTTCAGCTCATAACTGAACTAATGACCAACTACCAATGATCCACATATAACATTTCCATAGAACTGAGTAAAGCAAAGCCTCTTTGCCCAATCTATTTCTTATTTGTTATGTTAGTATATTCATAAAGGAGCCCGAATTCAGCAGCTGTAAAACTAGATACAGAAATGTGCTCCTTGTGTGTGTGTGTTACAGTTAGAACAGAGGTGGTGTGTGTGTGTTCTTGAAATGGGAGTGTCCTCTTGCAGGGTTATTCCCTCTTTCTATCATTCTTTGGTCTTTAATCAAACATTGAACTAAAAACTTACCCCCAGAGCAGATACAAACAAAAACAGACTCAGAGTTTCAGTCTGTTGTTCTGGATGAGGAACATGGATTTATTGGAACTGTTTTTCATTTCTCTTGGTGCTGCAGTTGTTGTGCACTATCTAGTAAAACTACTGCTTTTCATTAGGATGCTTTATCCAAAAGTGTGGTTCCCACTGCCAAAGACCTTTTTCACCTCCATGGGAGACTGGGCAGGTGAGCATTGTGTGTATAAGAGTGTGTGTGTGACTATGTGCATGCTATATGTAAAAGTGTGGCTAACATGATGGAGGGAACATCATCAGTACAATTTGCCATATCTGAAGTGTTTTTATTTGTCTAATTATCATAAGCGTGTTAAGACAGTAATAGGTATAAAAGTACACATGCCAGTATAATCCTGTGTTTGCAAGATAGTTTACAGGGCTAAGTTTACTGCTGCATGAAGTAAATTTGGCTGCAAATGAAAAAGATGTTTTTCCTGTTCCTGACTTGGTTCAACTTTTCACTGTTCGACAAGATTACACTTGCACAAAAGTAAAGCTGCATGAACTTAGTCTCCTTTGAAAGCCATTGACGCATGCCTACAGGGAAGCTGTTTGTTTGTTGTTTAATGTTAAAGGGACAGCATTTAAAAAGACATAATAGTGCTGCTAAAATTGCATTTTTCATAACAGATAACAGAAAAGAAGACTTAACTTTCCTATCAGCACAGGTATAGTAAAATGTTATTGATTGCTAATGATAAGCTCATACCACTGGTGTAAAGAGACATGCAGAAAATCAACCATGTAACATGCTTAACAGACAAACAATGTCAGTGTGTTTTAACTTTACAAAACTCAAAGTCAGCTCTGGCTCGTCCCTCTACAGACCCTCTTCCAGTAATTACACTGCAGGTCCCACAGCCGTTTGACTGACTTACAAGATTTCTTTTGGCATCTTCTGAAGAGGCTGTTCAGTCTCCCACAGTGCTAAAAGAAGCCTCATAAAAACACAGAGCACTGGGCTGATCTTTCTTTTCTTTCCATAGTCCACTTTCATTCCATTCCAGCACAGAGGAAAACAGCCACCAGAACACCATGTTCTAGGCTATATAACTCCTGTCCCTTTCCCGGTGAAGTCTTTTCTCTTTGGACAATTTGAAACCACATTTGCATGAGTTTATACCTTCTTCAAAGTTGAGTCTTTTGAGTTGAGTTGAGGGTAAGCTGGGGTCAGTGTACAGAAAGTGTGAACTGGATGTTTGCAGCATGTATGCAACGGCTAGCACTAGGAAAATAGTATTCTATCATAATATGGACTCTGGGAGAAAAAAAAAGAAACATTAAGAAATATTGTTAACAATAGGGACCTTTTGGCTTATCATGGCAATAAACACCATCGCTGCCCTTGGATTAAATGTCAGCACTAGTCAGTAATTATAAAACTAACACAAATGGAAGTCTTACATCTTACATCATAAAAAAGTCATCTGAGATAAAAACAGGCCTATTAAAACTTCTATGTGAATATAGTGAGCTTTTGATGAACACTAGGACACAAGTATCGGCCTATCGAATGTCCAAGGGTCTGTCTTTCAGTTTCATTCTCAGTAGCCACATGCACACAGTCTGTTGCTGCTGCCTGAAATAATTTGAAAAAAAATGCATGCCTGTCATTTTTTAATGTCTCCTTTTTAATTTAATTGACCCAGTTTGACACAGAACCACATTACATAACCATTATTGTATAACCTTTTGAGATTTTTTTTTTTCTCTGGGAAACATGAGCCCACAAGATTTGGACAAAAAGGTTGTTTTTTTCTAACCTGTAGTACTTATACTATTAACAATTTAAAACCATGAGGACATTTTTCATCAATCCACATATCAGGTCAGAAAAGCATTAAAACTTACAACTCTCTCCCACTTCTGAACATTTCATTTCAACATACAGCATATTCTCTCAGTTAGTTCAGCAAGTCCACCTATTTTTTGTTGATGTGAAATTTCAGAATAACAGTAGAGAGTTTTCAATCTCAGCATTTACTTATTTGATCAGAGTCTCAAGGGATGCGTTATATTAGCAGATAACCGTTTCAGAGGTAAGCGGAGGATGCACATATTTTAAGATTTATGCCCCCAAAACAAATAGAATGAAAGTGAATTCCATTTTGTTTGTGCTGCAACACAATAAAATGTACCGAGACATTTTCTTTCCAAATCTGTGTACTGTTTATACATTGTTTGCTTTATTGCCAATAAATCCCCAAACAACTAACAAAACTACTAAAAAAACCCAAAAAAACAAGTAGTGACTGTGCAGCTAAAGCCAGATGTGGCTCATTTCTCTGTGATGCACATTGTATGAAAATGATAACTACTGGTCTTCAGAGAACCATATAATGTTTCTTAAGAAAAAGAATACCTGATGAAACCTTCAGTGCATGTTCATGTGAATGCAAAACTTACTGTAGTGTGAAAGCAATCCACAGTAAGTCCTTTAAAAAGCTAAGAGCTTTGTCATCTTACACTGATCTCTTTTTCAGAAACAAAGGAGTGTGCACATTTTGTAAGGAGCAGACTGATTCTTCAACTGAACATGGGAAAAGAAGCCAAATTGCTGCTTACATTTAAGCAATGACCCATTGCCTCCAACCTACTCCCACACTAACAACATCATTTTTTTTTTAAATCTGGCTTTATTAAACCCTAAATGTCAGTCATAAAAAAAAAAACACATTTAAATGTGAAAGCCCATCTTTTTATTTGTGACAAGTGAGGAGAAAAGCTTGTGTAATCTGAGGAGATGAGTTGGGTAATGAGCACACAGACAGTTCTTGACTGATCTCCTTAAAACCTTTATCAGAACTGGGGAACATGTTGTGTTAGAACAAACTGAACAGAACAGGATGGGTAGGCCTATACTATAAACAAATCCATACAATCCTGCAATTCGTCTGACAGCAGACCAGAAGAACAGATAACAGTGTAGCTCTGATGTACAGCACCCCTAGTGTTTAGAATGGGTCCTGCATGTATGTAATAGTTGTTTCTAATATATTTTTTACACTCTGTATTCCTGTTTCAGTTGTAACTGGTGCGTCAGAGGGCATAGGAAGAGCATATGCATTTGCGGTAAGTGTCGTAATGACAGTTTATTTTCCCATGTGTGACTAATCTGCATGAAATTAAAGTAGGATCAACTTTCAAGCACAACAGATTTTCTCATCCTTAATTGAAGTGCAGCTTTTCAGACCTGGGCAGCAGAGACAGGGTCTGTTATTTCTGCCAAGCTCACCGTGCAGGTTTATCTTTTACCTAATATGTAATATAATATATTTCTCAGTGGTTGAAGAAGTAGCACTGTAGAAATAGTCCACATAAAAGTTCTGCATTCAAAACTCACTTAAGTAAAAGTATGTATTATCATCAAAATATACTGTATTTAATGTATGAACAATAAAAGTGGTAATTGTGCAGTAAAATCGGCCATGTCAGTGTTTTAACACTATATGTGATGTTGGATTCATATTACTGCTACTTTATAAGCTGTTGAGTAGTTTCATTTACACCAGTGCATCATATTCTATAAGACGATAGAGTTGCTGTCCTGTGAGAACCACATACTGTATCTCAAAAAAAGTCAACTTGAGCTCAGAAAAACAGCCTTGTTTTCAGCTTTGTTGTAATGCATTTTTGAGCTATTCCATGAAGGTTTTTGAAGAGTTTGACAGACATGGTTAGACATGGTTTTCACTGGACAGGCGAGGAATGAAGTGTTATAATCTGAAAAGTAAGTAAAGCTGACAGACAAACGTAGGGGAGTAAAAAGTGCACTTTTTGCTTCTTAGATGTAGCAGAGTAGAAGTATAAAGCTGCATGAAAAGGAAATACTCAATTAAAGTAAAAGTACCCCCGATGTGTACTCATTTAAGCATTTATGCATTACTAGTAGCACAGAGTAAATATAGTAGCAACATATCATAGGTGTTTCTTTCCTCTGTCCACCACACAGCTGGCTGAGCAAGGGATGAATGTGGTTATCATTAGTAGAACCAAACAGAAATTGGACCAGGTTGCCAAGGAAATAGGTAAATTATGTTCTCTATGTTCTGTGCATTACGCCTATTGTTGAGTCTGTCAGAGTAGTTGATCCAGGAGTGCTCACTGACCTGCACTTTGTCATTCATTATAGGTGATACCACAGGGAAGAACGTTAAAGTGATAGTAACCGACTTCATAAAAGAAAATGTCTTCAGTGAAATTGAGGATGTGCTCAAGGACATGAACATTGGGGTTTTAGGTTGGACATATTTACATTCCTCTATGTAATGGTTGAGTTATCTGCTCCCAAACTCCAGGAGAAAAGTATTTAGAATAGTGGCATGTGCTGCTTTACTGCCATGGTGTGTGTGTGTGTGTGTGTGTGTGTGTGTGTCCGGTGAAACTAGATCTCCTTGTCTTTTACTCCAGTTAATAATGTGGGTATCCTGCCCAGCTTCATTCCCAGCAAATTCCTCAAGTCTGCAAAGCTCGACCAGGTAGGCCAGTGACGCTTCAGTAGATACTTACCACCAGTACTTTACATAAGTGATATAATGTCAGTCTCCATTAGTTTTTGTCATCAAGTTAGTGATCTTCAGAGGAGTGCAGATATTCAGCTCATCATTTTCTTAACTGCCATCTCTTTTCTAATCTAATTTTACAAGGACACTTTTTTTTTTTTGCGTTCAGACAATTACAAAGGTGATAAATTGCAATGTGAAGACTACGGTCAAGGTGAGAGTGTGTGTTTATTCTAACTTAAAACACACACACAGATGAACTTTGTTAATCCTGAAACACGCCTTATATTGGAAATTTCTTTTTTTCTTTTTTAATCTCTAGATGTGCAAAATGATCCTTCCAAGAATGGAGAACAGGTTTCCCACAAAAGTTTTCTACAGCTGATGTAATATTTAACGGGTTAATATTTGTATTAAAGGTAAGACTGAAGGTGTTTTTCGATGTGTTTGTGTCTTTGTGTGTGGGTGCATTCTGCCTCAACAGGGGCAAAGGGGTTATAGTGAATATTTCGTCTGGAATTGCCTCCGTCCCTTTCCCTCTGTATACCCTGTATGCTGCTTCTAAGGTGGGTACAGCATCAAACGTACATCTCTGGTTCTTGTTGGTCACTTTGAATGATCGCCGATGCTCTGATTTTGAAATTTGTGCATCATCTTTGTTCTTCCGTAGGTGTTTGTGGAAAGGTTTTCTCAAGGTCTTCAAGCTGAATACAAAGATAAAGGAGTTATTGTGCAGGTATTTGGATTCCTACTGAGACTCCACCTTATGAAAAGTCTTGCCCCAACTTTCTCTTTCTTTCTCATGTTCATTTTTTTTTTCCAAGGCAGTGGCTCCATTTGGGGTCTCTACTCGAATGGCAGGTTATCAAAAAACAAACATGATGACTCTTTCACCAGAAGACTTTGTAAAAAGCTCCCTGCAGTATCTGAAAGCAGGAGACAAAACATACGGCAGCGTTTGTCACATACTTCTGGTAAGATACACCGACACAGTCCTTAATAATATAATACCAGCTGACCCTGCAAAAGGCTGATCCTTCAAGTGATTTTGTGTGTGTGTGTCTAACATAGGGCTGGTTACTACGGACTATTCCTCTCAAGTTTCTCTATGCAGAGGCTGTGCAGAGGAGTCTGAAAAGCTATGTCAAGAAAAAGAGCAAAGTACCACAGAGGAAGTCCACAGCCACATCAAGTGCCATTTTTGAAAATGGTAGCTATAAGCAGGAGTAGAAATTTCTTGTTTTTTGTTCCCCCGTTTCATGTACAGTCATATGCAAAACATTGATGAAAGTTGTATTCGATGAAAATATATTATTATTAACTGATTTATGGCACAATATCACTTTTCATTTTTTGTGACACTGTGTAAATCATCCTCTGTTTTATTGATGGGATTTCTTCAGTGTACTGAGACATTTTACTTTCTTTTCAACCCTCACATAATGTAGAGGTCAAATTTGACCCATTTTGACATTTGACTGAAGTAAAAACACAGAAATTTAATGACCCAAAAGGTGCAGAAAGAAAAATACTTCTGCAGGTTTTACAGGTTCTACAAATGTTTGTACGTTGAAGCTGTTCTAGGTCAAATTTGACTGAATCTGAAATGGACTTTAGGTTTAAGATTCAATAAAATACTTTTTAAATTATCATGGCTGTTACGTTTTTATGTCTTAGGTAAAGTAGGACGTGATGTTTTTTGATAGTAGATGCTTTTTCTCCATAAACGAGTTGTGTAAAACCTAAAAAAACACACTTTCCCTGCTCTCTGAAACATTAATTAAGGCTGAACCACCGATTTATTAATGTCAGATAGGTTGATTATTCATTTAAAACAGAATAATAATATAATAATTTGGCATCGTTACTCTCGGGCTGGGTGAGAATTAAACACGATCGTACACTGAAGACAGGAACAGTATGTAAGGGTTCAAATCTTTCCTGACTTTCATATTATTTAACATTATCGACAGGCTAACGAATAGTGTGTGAATGTTTTCATAGTAATGAATCTTGCAGGTGAATGTAAGTGATGATGAGTCTGGTGTCCTATCTGCTCAACCGAAGGAGCCATCCTGTTCTGTTTTTCACCTTCGCACACACCATGCTGTACGACACAGACACATTACACACAAACACACCTGCAACTGTCATTAGCATCCTCCCTTCCACCCCGAAATAGAGGAAACATTCGATCAGATGAGTACACCACC
This sequence comes from Coranthus polyacanthus, assembly GCA_037367275.1. Taxonomy (NCBI): domain Eukaryota; kingdom Metazoa; phylum Chordata; class Actinopteri; order Kurtiformes; family Apogonidae; genus Coranthus; species Coranthus polyacanthus. The sequence goes on along the minus strand of JAPQRN010000027.1, from coordinate 24,432,353 downwards.
AGACGGCTTAGCTGTGGTGTCAGTCACAGTTGTAAGATCTACAAAACCAGTTGGGGGTGGAAGAGAATTGATGAGCTTCTACCTGGTTCCTGAGAAATGAGAAACCACAAGAGACCCAGGTTCGGTGGCTTGCTTACAGGATGATGTACAGTGTTTAAAGCATGCACAAACATTCCCTCATGCGAAGATGTGTGCGCGTACATATACAAAAGCGGACATACACAACCATTTGAATTAGAATGTGCTACCAAGATGTCTGACCTAAAGGAGTCACTAATCACAGGGTGACTGGGCTGTTTAGTCAGCCGTGATGAATGAGCCTTCCCACGGGAGATATAGGAGGGAACGGGAAAAGTGACTTCAGGAAAGAAAGAGAGATTGAGAAAGAGGATGTCAGAGTGATCCTGAGCTTAGATATATCCAAGACTGTTCTGACTCTGTTTGAAAAACACACGCAAAAACCCAACTATAATCAGCTACAATTATATGATAACGTGTTATTTATCAGTGAAGATGTGAAATTAGCGTAAAACAGTTTGTAAGAGAAAAAAAAAAACAATGACTTTATCTGACTTTCATATTTTTATAGGTGGCTCAAAACTAAACTTCTGTCACTCTATATAATGCTTAAGTCATTATGTTCATCAACAATGATCCACAATCTCTTTACACACTGTTTAAAACTCTGTTCATAGACTCGTAGTCTGTTTGTCATTATTTATATGAGATCATTTGGGGACAAGCTGGTGTATTGAAATGCATTTATTCATTAAATGCACATTTACATACTGCACCATGTTGTCACGGTGTACTTTTGTCACACAAAACAACCTGGCCACTAGAGGGCACAAAATGTTAAGGTTTAGTAGTTTCTAGCTGGATCTGCAGCAGGCGAAATGTACACAGTATTTGAAGTCATTAGGGGTTGTTCCGTTGATTATTTTTTAAGTATCTATCCTATACTAGGGAAAAACTAACTGTTCATAGCAGTCCCTGCACTGTAGAAAGTGAACATACTAAACAATCATGCTTCACACTTTTCACAGGATCTATGGTCATCCAGGTAACTAAAGTAATGAATGCAAGACAAAATGTTTAGCATTAAAAATAATTCAAAATTCTTGACCTAGCAAAATTAATATTTATATCATTAAACTACAACTTTAATTTAGTGCATTTAATGCAACTCTCCATCATTGGGAATTTCCAGAGGTGTATTATTCATTATGTTCTATAGTGGACCGCCTTCAGTGTGTGTGTGTGTGTGTGTGTGTGTGTGTGTGTGTGTGTGT
>JAPQRN010000027.1:24409829-24429068 GCA_037367275.1 Coranthus polyacanthus | reverse complement strand
AAGTGCCTCTTTGTGCAAAAATTGGAAATAAGACACTATTTTGAGCAGCGGTGGAACTCTGCACAGGTGTTGGGAATGAACTGATGCAGGTTTCGTTTAGCGCAGCCTCTCCTTTAGAGCAAGTCATTGATATTCACACAGTCTATTTCAAGCCGGTGGTGAGGAGAGGGAAACAAAGTGAGGATTAGTCTTTCTTACTGTGTGTGTTTGTGCATTATAAAGTTAGCATGTGTGTGTGTGTGTGTGTGTGTGTGTGTGTGTGTGTGTGTGCATCTGTGTTATATCTCTTTTATTATGGGGCACAATGGGGAACGGAAGGGCCCAGGAGCCAGTGAATTAACCCAAATTACAGCTAACAGTTGCCTCGGTAACTGGATAGGAATGAGGGGCAAATGGTGTGTAATTTCCTAATGAAGGGGAGGTGTTCTTCTTCTTCACATTTAGAGACCTCCTCAGTCTGTTACCGTAACAACAGGAGGACTCTGAATCCCCCCCCCCCCCCAATATAGTGGTTTGTTTGCTGAGTCACCTTTTTAAGTTTTTTCCTAGGCTTTAGATACAAACTGTGTATCCCATTCGTGTTTTTAATGACCATAACTGTTGCCCTGAGGACTGCAACATGTTTCTTGAGCCTTTATGGTTTTTTTTGCATCTCTGCAAGAGCTAGTTGCTAATTAGCGACATTTTGCAGACCTTCTTAACCCACTGCAGATTGGAGGTATAGAAACCTGAGCCAAAGACGACTGGAGGCCCAGGTCAGCGTGGGTCAGCACTCATTCACAGCTTTTTACTAATCAAATCAAACCAGGTGTCACAGTTTGACTTTTGCAAATAAACGCACAGGGCCAGGACCGTACCTCTGTCGCTCTGCTTACTGTCCGGTTTACAACAGACTCACAGACACCAAAGTTGTTGTAGCAGGAAATGTAAACAGACTTCATACCCTGGCCATGACATATAGAAAAAGGTCACTAATAGGAGAACTGGGAAAACACTCTCTTTGGTGACCCCTGCTAGGTGTGGGAAATTGCACCACATGGCATGCAATAAAATAAAAAAACAACGGTCAGACTGAATTGAGACGTTTGTCACAGATCACTCATTGTGATTGTGCGTCTCACTCGAATTCCTTGGCAGAATTATGCAGATAGGTCTAAGGATAAGAGAGCATTGTTTGCCACTGAGCCATGTTTGCTGGCTTCCATTAGCCTTAGACCGCTGTCAGTCAGTTGGTGAGCCTTTCTATTGTTGGTAAAATGCTAAGCCTCTCTGCTATCTCAGTTGAACCAGACTATGACTACAAAAAAAAAACAAAAAAACAGATAGGGATCTGCAAATCACAGTTGTGGGGGAAAACACTAAGAAAAAGGCAGACAGGGAAGGGCTTGGGAAAAGAGAAAGGGCTTTTTTGTTTTCCTCCATCTCTGATTTGAACAGGTGTGACAAATGTGTGTCCTTAATGTGTGTGTGAGAAGATAGTCATGATCTACCACCCAGAAGGACTGCATGCGCAAGCACTCACACATTACCAAACCACGTGTCCTGTCGAGGCACGTAGTCCTTTCTCTTGTTTATTGATAGCTATCAGCACTTTCTCATTTCTGCTAAACAAAACAACACTTACACAGAGAAGCTCTTTGGGGCTTTGCTTACTTCAGTGAAACAGCTGAAAGAGTTCAAACACAGCTGCAAGGTTCAGCACTCACATGTGCTCTCCCTGAGAATCACACAATAAGGCCTTACTTTGTTTTCCCACTATAACGCCATGAGTCTGAAATGTCAAGAACCTCTTTGAATGTTTGGTATGATGGAAATATTTGTCTCACTGTAAAACAATTTGACACTTGGGTGGATGGGTCCCTTCAGTCCTGTCCCATCGCCACTAATTCTTCAACTGCTTCTTGTTATTTCAACGATCGCACAGCAGCTTCGACTCTGAAATGTGTTTGGGGCACAGCTATCAGATTACTGTGCAGGGAAACCACACCATCTACATAATACACACTCACAGAGGGAGTGAAGTTCAGGGTGACAGAGATGTAACGGCCATTAAGGAGTTTTAAGCGATAGCTCTGCAGGGCCACCAACAGTCGCACCGTAACGGTCACGGTATTCTATAACAGTTGTGGCTATCAGAGAAAGCAGGTTGGGTTTCCTTCCACTTACTATCACATCGGTGTCCCGCAACTGTCAGAACAACGACACTGAACCTTTAGTACACAGGCACAAGTGAAGCATGAACATTAGTCTCACATTATTGCAAACTGAAGCACTTTGGCTGTCAGTCTGCTTTCCAGCATTTTATTATTTTTGGTACAGCATTTTCATTGTTTAATGTGCATATAAATATCTCAATTACAGTCCTCAACTGGAAATTTAACCATTTTAAATGAGTAAATAAAAGATACTTAAAACAAAACCTAACCTGAGCAGGGCTGCAGAAAGTAAAAAAATACAATGCTATATACCATTCCACTCTTATTTCTTCCATAGGAATTTCTCATTAGTCTTCCAGAGACTTTTGCTCTCCTTTTCTCCAGAGCGACTTCTAGCTGCAAAGTTAGTGTTGATGCAGACCCTCTGAACTTCTGCTGGGTCTGTCAACCTGTTGATACTTTCTTCATTACCCTCATGCAGGATATCCCAAAAGTCCTTTCTGCTGCCCTTTGATGCTTGCACTGGTGTATTGAACTGATGTACAGGTTTTGTATGAGAACTTGGACAGGAAATCGAATCTAAGAGGTCTTTTGAGCCAGAATCAGTATTGTCAGTTATTTTGGCTGGAGGAGGTTTGGTGAGCCTTGTGCCTATTGACACTGAGGATGTACTGGGTGTTTTTGGGGAGTCTGTCTGTTGTGCACCCTTGGGCTTAGGTTTAAACAAGTCGTCAAGGATCGAGGTGTCTCCTATCAAATCAGTAAGGAAGGAATGATGACCGGAGGTAGATGGGGTCTGAGCGTTTTCGTTCTGCCCTTGAAAAGTCTCAATGATCTGGGAAGATTTCTGCTCTCTCTCTGTTCCCTGTGCTGTGGGTTTGGGTAACGTTGTGGACCGGCCATAGCTGAGGTCTGGAGAACGAGCGTCTCTGTGGTTCAAGAAAGCAGCAGCCTCCTCAGGCCCCAGACCACTGCTGCCGGTCTGATCAAAGCCAAGACCACCACTGGCTCTAAAGCCTCCAGAACTAGTAACATTACCTCTTTTTGTCCTTTTGTGTCCAATGACAGTGTTAATGGTCACCTCTTGCCCCTCTGCCTCTGGGCTTGGAACATTATTTGTAAGTTCTACAGCATTCATTTGTGGGATCTTCTGCTTTTTGTGAAGTTCTGCTGCATTGCCTTGGGGCATTCTTGGCTCTTTCTGGGTCACAGACACATTGTTTTTAGAACTTTCAGACTCACTCATTCCTTCTGGATGTTTTGGTTTTTTCTTTCTCTTTTGCAGGGCTTTGGTCTCTGTGAGAGATTTTGTGGCAGCTGTATGAGGCACTGTGGTGGAAGGTGAGCGCCTGGCAGTTGAAGTGGAGGCGGTCTGTGCTGAATCCATTTGTGGGAACTTGTTTGTGACCGTCTTGGCCAATTCTGGATTGTTCAGTGAGGTGTAATACTGCCGTAACCAGGTCAGTCTCTGGGTTGAGTTGTTTCTGAGAACCTCCACTGCAAATTGATCAACTGAGGGAAATTTGAACTTCTCTGCCATCTCCTCCAACTGTTGCCTACACACAAGCACACCAAAGAGGGTTAGGGTAATGTTAACAATGTTACTTATAGCAATAAAGTTAAACCATTAACTTAAATCATAAATATACAACTAATTGCTGAAACTTATTAGTAATCGTTGTTGACTAGGAAAATCTTTGGTCAGGGGCAGCCTTAATAATATTCAGCAAATACAGTTAATATGAGGCTTTGTGTAAGCTACTTCAAATCACACATAAAACACCATTTTCAAAAAACCACAATGCCTATACATTTAATCATATTCTGCAGGCCTAGTGTAAGATGAATAGTTCTCCACATATTCCAGACAGCTATGCAGTATGAGGTGTTTTCCTGAGCTCCTAAGTAGTCATTAAAACTGAGGTCTGAGCAGACACGGGGACAGAAATATTTCAGTCATTGGTTTTACAGCAACAATATCGTTGTTAGTGTTATTACCATTTGTGGTTTTCACTGGAAAAAACAATAAATAAAGGTAACAGCAGTAAAAACCCAACATGCATGCATGCAGATTCAAATCATTAAACTCCAAGGTTAATTGAGGGAATATCAATATAAGTACTGTGTATTTTCGCTCACTTGTGAGCCTCTGGGCAAAGACAGAGTCTTCTCCTTGAGGAGTGAGACTGGAGCCACAAAGGTGTCTGTATGTCTGGGATATGTATGTTTGGGAAGGTAGGGGTGGAGGTGATGCAGTACTGCAGGACAGAGGTGTGTATTCGAGAACTCTGTGTCTGCATGTGTGTGTAAATGCTTGCTGACGTGTGCATGTATCAGTGTGGGTTTGGAAGGCCTCAGGCGATCATTTTTGGTTAGTCTCAGGAGGGCTGTGGTTGTAGAGGGGAAAACTCCTGCACTGTTGGTCCTGAACACAACTGGGTAATCTTTGGCATGATGCTGGGAAATAGGTGGAAGGGAGAGCTCAGAGGTGGTCTTTCTCTAAACTCACAACACACGCACACAATTCCTGAGGCCCGGGTGGGGGCGCTCAACACCATATCTGTGGTGAGTTTTGGCCCTTTTCCCTTAACTGCCAGGAATTTATCTCTGCTTTTATTTTCTCCCTACAACTCCACTCTTTCACACCCTGTTTCCTCCTTTCATCTTATCAGACCTTTTCTTTTTCACTGCTTTAGTGGCATGCACACTAATTTTTACTCACTCTGTCTACTACTGTCTACTCATATGTATATACTGTATGTATATATATATTTACACATACTTTTCTTTATTTTTCGTTCTTCCTCACCTCACCTCTCTTCTCTTCTCTGTTTCAGTACCTGCAAATAGTCTTAGGAGTTTCTCCAATCATGAAGGTGGTGTGTCTGGTGTGATGTACACTCCTGCTGGCGAAGGTGACAGGATGGTCAACACTTGGCTTCTCCAGCCTCACAGTGGCAGAGAAAGGCTGACTGTCTGGTGGGCTCTCTGATAGGCTCTGGCAAAACCAAACAAGCATCAAGTTATATATATAAATGAGTTTTGCCTTAGTCTGTTTAGCTGTTCTACATCAACCACGTCATATTGAGGATTTTTTTTAAATACACTTGTATGTGTACTGCCCTTTGGTCACCTAAAATTATAATTGCTGAGGCTTAAAGATGTCCTTCTTTGGAGCTGTCAAAAAGACTTAGTGTCAGGCAGTATGACTAAACATTTGCATCACAGTATTTTTTAAGAATGTTGCAGTTTCACTGTATATTACGGTAATTTCTTTGGCATGACTTTATCACATTTGCAGCTTATTCTACTATCAGGAGTTCATAGAATATAAAAACAGTTACATTTCATCATGTACGCAATGAAGTCTTTGATTAATATACAGTTTGCTTGACCCTACAAAATGATACAGATAAGACAGGATAGATGCTGTATGTTTGAAGTAGCAGTATACCAAAAAGACTGTTAGGAGAGCATTACTGTACCTCCTGGGTGCCGAGAAGGTGATTGGCAGGAAGCTGAGAGAACATCTTGCGTTCAAACACATCTCGCACAGCAGCCCTACTGATCAGCTCCTCCGCTTTGCTCCCACCCACCACTTTCTGGTTAGAGTGGGTATATACCACCTCCTGTACACCCCCTTTAAACACAAATATACATTAATGTTGACACGAAGCTCATTCGCAATTCAATCATTAATCTTGGTGAAAACTATACAAAGGATCTGACCTAGCACAGTGTCGATGCTTCCAGTCTTTCTGTCAGATACTGGGGACGTTTGGCTTTTCAGACCTGTGAATGACACAGTTTTCGGTTTCTCCGTTTCTCGCCCTGTGGTTGCTGCAACTCCTTGCTTTTCTGTTGGAAACTTGGATCTTTTGGATCCGTCTGTTTGTGGTGATGTAAAATGGCATTCTCCAGGTCTTGATTTCTTAACACTAGGGTGTTCATCTTCTGATGATGTGAATATTTCTATGTCTTCTGTGTATTTGGATTGGGCCTTGTTTCTTACACTGGCACTTTGTCTCTTCCTGTTATGGTTCAGCATTTCACCCCTTCCGTTTCCTCTTTTATCACGTGAATCAAAAGTTTTCTTACGGGAAGACGTCATTATCTCTATGTCCAAATCCTCTGATTCATCTGAGTAAGCCTGAACTTTGGGAACAAATGTTTTGAGCTTGCTAGGTTTCTTTTTGTCTGGTGAGGAGTTTTCATCACTGACCGCATCCACAATCATTTTCTTAGTTGTCCAACCTTTAAGGTCCTGATTCTTTCTTACAGCATCATTGCTGTCCTTCAACAGCGGCACCATCTTATCATTTCCCTCATCCAGGTCTGAGTCACTGGAGAAGTCCCATTTCTTTCTTTCAAGTCTTGGGAGACATGCTGCATCATTCACTGTAGTGGAGCTGCCCTTCTTCTTTCCTGGGCTTCCTTGACCTTTAGCATCTTCATCAGAGATGCTTTCGTAAATATCTGAACTACTGTCACCTTCCACTGTTTCTGGTTTTACTTTTACCCTTTGAAGCAGTTTGGAGAACCCATGCTGGAGCAGACTCATTCTGCCTGGACCAGCAGCAGCATTTCCACCTGCTATGCCATCCAATACACTGGAGTCTAAGACCTTCTTCTTCACCCCATACTCTTTCTCATCTTCTTCACTCCCACTGCTGAAGTCCAGCACCCCTCTGGGGATCTCAGTTGCACTTCTTTTGTCCTTCGTTGTTTCATTATTTGGTGTAGGGACATTAGAGGAAGGATCATTTCCAGGTCCCTTTGATAAAAAAAAAGACAAAAAAACAGAGACAAACAGCTGACAAAAGTAGAAACAGAAACAGAAATTGGTACAAGGTGGGCAGTGCAAGAACAAGAATTTACTGAAACATTAAAAATGTAAATGTTCCGTCAATGTGTGGAACAACATTTCACTGTGAAATTGCTACAAAAATCAACAAACCGTGCACCTCCTCCTTCCTTCATGCCATCTTCCAGTTGACCAGCCCATGTGAGAATTTATTGTGTAATTGAAAAAAGATGTTTGTAATAAATCATAATAAACATCAACATGACACATGCCCTCCATCATGATGTAATATGAAAAAGACAATGGGGCCAGAACATTTCCTGGAGTTATATGAATGGGCCTTTATGGGAGTGACCACCAACAGTGATCCTAATTTCATGACATTTGCCAACTAGATGACTCTTTCACAATGTTGCAGTGCTTGTGTGCGTGTGGTGTTTGAAACGCCTCAAGCCTCTTTCTGTGCGTGTTAAGGCACCCTAGTGTATTCTCTATTTTTGCAGGAATCTGAATGGCCTCAGTGGAGCTACAGCTCTGTGAAAAAAGTCCAGCGGACTGCACAGCACTGGCCTGGCTGGGAACAGGATGATAAGGGGGTATCACTGTGTAAATAAATAGCTGAGGAGCAGAAGATAGACTTCAGTGTGGTCTGCTCCTTCCATTATGACACTAGGTAATTATATCCAGCTGTTTCACAAAGTCGGAAAGAACGAGACGGGCAGACAAAGAAAACTTCACTATCACTAAAATCACAACTCAAAGTGTAAAAAACATATTTTGTGAGTAATTGGGTTTTTATAGATAGTTCAACCAAATAATCTGCCTCTTTGCATAGTGATCCCAAAGAAATGTCCCCTGTGAAAAAAATGTTTTCCCATTGATAGAGAGTAAAGACTGTGGTCAGAATTTAATCAGTTCAAATGGATTTAATGGCAAAAGCACATTCAAACCTCCAGATTTAGTTAAGTTTATTCTCATAAAGTATGCACAAATAATAACATGCTTCCAGGGAGCAAGAGCGGCTTAGGTTTTTCATTACAATTTTAGTTTTTTCACCCTATTGATCTACTGTAACTCACTACCCTGTAACTAACCACAGCTGCTCTGTTAAATACAGCAACATTTGTAAGTTCAGAGTAGGGTAACAATTACTACTGAAAATTTAGATCGGAACTTTTAAATCATTCTTCTTTCAAAAGAAAAGGAAGTAAAAATGTTTTTTTAATATTAGGCATATTTCAATTTGGAACAAACACTTTAGGAGAGTGAGATTATAGGATTAAGGATAATTGGGGAAGCTGTTAACAGAATATTCAGAGATTACAAGTTACAAGAGAATACGTGTGTTGGTTGAGTGACAGACGAGATGACCCCTCTTTAAAAGGTATGCCTTCACTGACGTGGGAATGAGAGGATGTGTGGGCTGCCTGGGAAAGAAGACAGAGTGAAGGATGGGAACGACGACTGCCCTATGTACTGGGTCTATGAGAACAGCCGAGATACTCACGCTAAATCCCTTTGTCTCCTCCTCCTTCTCTTCGCCTGTGTGTGTTCTGGTGGTCATCACACCAGCCTCCACATGTCCTTCTCGCTAAAATGACAGTGAAATGCGCCACATTTAATTTTTACAAGGCATTAAATCTTACGTTTTACATAAGTGGCGTTATAGAATCAAAGAGAGAGAATGTTCTGTGAAAGTATAAAAATAAATGAAGATCTTGACTGATGATAGGAAATAATATAATATTCAATAAAAGAAAGAAGAGTGGTTTCAGTGAAGGAAGAGCAGTTACAGCTACAACCACTGATGAAACCTGCATCTATCTGACCTCTAGTATCTGTCGTGTGAGGCATAACCCCTGGGTCTGCAGTCTGAAGAGGTTTCTGATCCCAAACAACTCCCCCTTATGGACACCGTTTCCCTGGACGGCCTCAAAGTAGCGCCGGGCGCTCTCCTTTCCCACAACCGATGAATGCAATTGCTGGAAAATGAGAAAAACAAATGCAGAAATGTAGTTAGAAAGTGTATATTATAGGTTTTACTGAATTAATTACAGCCAGACAGAGGTGACGAATGTGTAAATGCAACAAACACGTGGTTACCATTATAGGCTCTGGCACACTTTTTCACCATTTTTAATTGATATTTTAATAATCCTTTCTGAGGTAAATAACATCCTCATCCATTATTCCCAAAGACATGAGCCACAGCAGTATCCGATTACTATACTATATATTATTATACATTATTATATATACATTATTTGTGCATCGTGACTCTTTGATCACAATCATTCGGTACCTGTTTGTAAACTTGTCTCAGGTAAATAACCTCCTCTATAGTCCCCAGTGAGATGAGCCTGAGAACAGTCACATCCCTACACTGGCCAATGCGATATGCCCTTAAGAGACACAAACAGACATCGTACATAGAAATGTTACATGAGCTGGAAATTCAGATTTTGATATGACCACAGAACAGAACTTTGGAATGATGTAGTTATACTTCATAAAAAAAACACATTAAAGGGCAAAATTAAGGTATGGGCAGTAACTTACCTGTCAATAGCCTGGAGGTCATTGGCTGGGTTCCATGTGGGGTCAAAGAGCACTACCACATTGGCCCCTACGAAGTTTAAACCAAGACCACCCGCCCTAATAGAAGAAAATATTAAAATGAAAAATGTTATATCTTTGGCATAAGAACTCGTAAAGGAGTAAAACAGAGTCAAACTGTAGTCAACTACAGAGTACTTAATATGCCCTTCATTCTGGATAAAAGCAACATTGAGCTAATGTGCAAATATTATTATATGTAAATAAGCATAATAAAAGCAAACTTGTGTTTTTTATACAGACTGACATGGTGGAAACCAGGCACAGGTTGATGTGAGACGAGCTATTGAAGTCTTTGACAATCTGGACTCTCTCTTTGGATTTGGTGTTTCCATCCATCCTGCTGTAGTCCAGTCCCTCGGCCATGCAATAACTCTCCAGAACATCTAACAGCTAAAAGGTTCAAAACACAACAGGGAATTGTTAAACGTCCAAAACACAGCGAATCAACCGGCTCTGAATCTATTACACGAACGTAGTTATCAAGGTTGAAGGTGAGGGTGAGAGGAAAAAAATGAAGAGGATATGCAAACAAATCTAATACAAGATAAACAATTCAAATACAAAATTAATATCTAAGATTTCTTGGCTTATTTATTTGCAGATGAACCATTAGGTTAATAATACCGGGCCTTGAACAGCAAAAACTGACTATGGTTCCTAAAAAAACACACACAGGGTCTGAAATATGACCTCATAGCAGCCAGAAGCCAGAAATGTTATCATACTGTCTCAGGTGACAGGAACCATTAGCCTCAGCACTCTAATGGCTTTCCCTTGTAAAACCCAAACGCTTTTACTTATTAACCTATGTCATGAGTAAACCATGTCTCCCGCTACTATTGTTTATACAAACAAGTCATTGGCTCCAACAGCAGTAACAATTAAGAGTGTGTGTTTAAGCCTGTTGCTGTGTTGTGGGATGGACTGACGTAACACGATGTAAAGCTCTAAAACCAACGTTTTAGAACGTACTCCAAATCTAGCACCATCTTAAATCCCTTATGATTACATCACCATGAGTATTAAATCATTTTCCTATGAAAAACTCTTACCGTGCTCCTCATCCAACTCACACAAAATGCATCTCTGCAATCATACGCACAAACAAAAAAAAAATACATCTGATTGCAACACACACACAAAACACCCGAACACAGCTGTTACCTTAGTGGAGAGGGAAAAAAGAAGCACTTTGTCTTTCTTTTGATGATAATATCTGAGCAGTTTCTGCAAAACCTGAAAGAAAGGAAGACACGTTGTCAAAGTGAGACAGCCTATATACCCTATGACTGACTGAGCTTTTGCTCCAGTGCTGTACCTTCATTTTCCCACTGTACAGAGGATCTGACAGGGCTTCAAATGCTTCATCCTTGCATCTCTGCACAAAGTCTGGAAACTTCTGGAATACCTTCTGACAAATGCCTCTCACATACTTTTCCTGCAGTAAGTAATACAACAAGAAAATGAGTAGATTGTGTTAGCCGATCTAGTCAATTATTAGAATTATGTGCAATGATCTTCCAATGATGCTGGAACACTTTTTTTATGAGATACAGTACCTCCAATGGGTAAAAAGTACAACAAGTTAGACAACATGTTTCTACCTGATTCTTGCTGGTGCCTGGGCTGGACTGAAGCAGCGCTACATGGTTGGCGACCTTCCTCAATATGGTCAAGTAAGTGAAATACAGCTTTTTCATTTTAATACCTTCTGAGTTTGTCTGCAATAAAAGGACACTTGTATTATTTCAATGCTCATGTAAAAACATAACAGGAGTCTGTAAATTGTCAGCCGGGCCACTTATTAGATCAGACATTCAGCATTTTTACAATTACTGGTATTTTATTTTTTAATCTGACTGCCAATAAAACAAATGAATTTAACTTTGGCTGTGATGCCTCTTTCTGTCTTCAACCTATCAGCACCAAAATGAAGAAAGAACATTTATTTATTTTGTAACTTGCTTATAATCCCTTCAGTTCGATGTGAAAACTGACAGTACTGTTGAAATATTAATGAACTGTATTGATTTTAAAGTCAACTTAAAGGCATTTCAACAACCTTTTGTAGAAAAGTTACTCGAAAGATTGACACCAAGATATTTATTTTTACTACAAATGTATGTATGTTCCAAATATTGGCTATCAGTCTCCTTTATAATTGGTATTGGCCCTGAAAAAACACATACTGGTTGAATATAATCTAAATATTAAAATATAAGGCTTCAGTGTTGCCTTTTGAATCTCATTACTTAGTTAAAAAGTACAAAAGAGCTGCTTACTCACTTAAATGCTAATGTTACATAAAGTAAACCCCACAAAATGTATTGTAGCTGCATTTTCCAAAGATATCAGTAAAAGTTCAACAAAAACAGCAGCATTGACAGATACTACTATAGGTACAGGAAAAGATGTCATTCAGTTAGGTTAACTGACTGTTGAAGAAAAGAAATACAGTGATTTAACAGATGGTTTCCACTCATTAACAAATCTGTAGCAAATGGCTCAACCCTTACAATCTCTACACAAACCAAACAAGTTCACATAGTGGTTATTGAGGGGTGAACTGACTTCATAGCAGCAGCTCCTTCGCTTGCGGCCGCTCTGACAGTCACATTTCTCTGAAGATCTCAGCATTAACGTCACATCTTCAGTGTCCAGAACTGTCTGATACACTGTCTGCTGAAAGTCCGTCAGAGAGCAGTACACCACCTAAGACCCAAACACAAAACATTTCTTTAGGGCATGCTTTTAAACATCATAGACCTTAAGTTAAATAAAAATGAATATTATCAGGTTTGAGCCAAATATTCAGGAAACTGAAAGTCTGTGTCCATTTTAACCCATCCTACCCTGTCGTCCTTCTTAGGCAGCTGTTCTTTGATGAGACCTTTAGTCCTTCTGAGGAACGAGTGTGAAATCTTCCTCACCAGGGCTCTGACTGTCTTCCTCCCTGTCGCTACAGCACGTTTGGTTGCACTGTGCCTCTGCCCTTGCTCAATTGGATCTGAGAACTTGTTTTTGAAATGTCCTAAGCTGCCAAGACAACCAGGTTGGGCCCTAGACAGGATATGAAAAACACAAAAGGTTGCAAAACACAATACACATACTAAAACCAAACAAGAATAAGTTGGTTAAAAAAAACAACAACAAAAAAAAAACTACAAACCACGGTCACATTGCTTCAGTGACAGGGAGACATGTTTGAATAAACACAAATGACACATAAAATGTGTGTCGTGCAAAATTTAATAAACATACCAATCCATGACACACCACAGCTCCTCGAGGTTGTTTTGTAAGATGGTACCAGTGAGGCCAATTCTAATCTAATAGAAATATAAACACAAAGGTGTCATTAAAAGTAGCTTTTCCACACTGTCAGGTCAGGTCAGGGTGTGCTACAATATGCGCCCCAGCAGAAAAGGAGAGTCTCAGTGCAGACTCGGAAGTACAATTCGTGGTTCGTAAGTATCATTCACTCAAAATACTTTGAGTGGCTGAACTTATTTGTCGATCATCACTCTATCCATCACTATGCACAAACCGGTGACTGACCTGACATCTCAGCTCCTTCATGGCCTGAGTGATCTGAGAGTTTGGATTCTTTATCTTATGGGCCTCGTCCACAACCACAGCAGACCAGTCTATGCTGCAGGGAGGGCAGAGGGTAACTTTAAGGTCAGTGTGCTACATCAACTGATTTTTAATACATTTATCACTTAATGTATGCCTACCTGTTAAACTGATCTAGACAAAGGCGAAGAGTCTCATAGGTGGTGAGAGCAATCTCAATACGCCCCTTCTTAATGCGAGTCAGCTCCTCCTCTTTCCTCAGCCCATGGACCACCACACACTGGAAGTGACCCCATGTGTCCAGTTCATCCTTCCAGTTATAAAGCACTGAAAGTGGAGCCACAATCAGGAATACCTAGAGTGGTTTAGAGAAACAACAAAATGGTCCTGATCACACAAACACATACACTGCGACATTATAATGTTGTTGAACTTGAACTTATGTAGTATTTACTTCTTCCGCAAAGAAAAGTAACTCAACTTAAGTTCACTATTTTTTATTGCTCACTTTGTTTGGTTTATTCTGATTGGAAGGGACCTGACTCTGCAGAAAGTCAGGCCGGTTGTTTTCAATGTCCTCCCACGTGCCTGTTTTGTGCAACACAGCAGCAAGGAAGCCAATGACCTAAAATACAATTATACAGTGAGGAAAAAGTCAAGTGAGATGGGCAATTAAAACGTTTTAAGCATTATATTAATCAATATCAAATTAGCAAATGAATCTTTTGTTTTCACCTGTACAGTTTTTCCTAGGCCCATGTCATCCCCCAGGATACATCCTCTGGAATGGATGTAGTTGTTGTAAATAAACCTGATGCCCTCTCTCTGGTAATCTCTCAGATACCTGTTGATAGTGTAAGGCACTTTGTGTCCACCAGCATCATTCAACTCTAAGGGCACACATATCCTGCGGCATGTGACGCTGCTGGGGAAAACAGGTTTCTCTTGGGTGCAGTGATTTAGGCCTGTCCTCGTCAGTTTTGAGACGCACACAGCTTCCCCCTCCGCATCTTTATCGCGGTCACTGAATGTCACCCATGCTGTGGGATCAGGATCAGAAGAGGCGGGGGACAGCCTCTGAATGCTGGCTTCTCGCAGGATGCCATCTCTTGGGTTAGGAATCAGACAAGCGTCGCCTTCACTCCATGTCACTGTGAGAGATTTCTACCATTAGTCACAGTTCTAACCCATAAACCATCTTACTACTCAGTTTACATCACGTTAGACGACATAATGTCAGCAGCCATTCATTTTTGGCTCGTTATTAGCGGCGCATGCTTTAAGAAGCCTTTAAGAAGGTTTTTGTTTTTTTTTGTGCAAACCAGTTACAGACAAAAGCCTTTCAAACCTTTTCCAGCGGCAGAAGTTGAAGCCATCAAAACGCACGGCTCGGTAAGCAGCCTCTCTCTTCTTCCTGTGGAGAAAAAGTCAATGGAGCTTGCAAGCTAGCCTGAACTGCTACCACTAAGTGTGAACGTCGCATCAAAGGAAAGCATTACGATTAAAAAAAGAACAACAGCGGACGTTTATATCATCTCTTCATACTTCATCCTCACTACACACGAAGTCCTTGTCTTTGAAAAGCCACAGCAACGTACAGAGCAGTCCCAGCAGCAGCTCCCGTCCAACTCGCTGAATGTTTACGTATTTCTACGTTCGGCATCGCACTTTCGACGAATTTGACAGTTTTCGAATAATTAAAAACACCTACTCATAAAACGAATGAGCGAATAAATCTTTTGAATAAGTGTTTTAAAATAACACATTCTTGCTTGATTTGCATCATTGTTATTTTTTCTCGACAAAACATGACTACCGGGCAATTGTGTAGAAAGTGCCGCGTAGAATTTAAAATCCCATTTAAAAATAAAATAAAATGACATTTAAATTCTTTACCATACGAAAACAACTTGAAATAATAATTTAAAAAAAATACTGGTCTGTTTTTTTGTCATAATAATATATTTTTGAATGCAATACATTTTATGTGAATGGAGCCTATTTCTTTTACTTTCATAGCCACACACGCAGGCTATAGGCTTCATTTTATAATTAGGCCAGGATACATGCAAATTCTATAATATCGTGCAATTAATGCAATACTGTACTTTGTCATTTTTAATGTTTCTAGTTTACCAACTCTCTACACCCGCACCTGTATTTTTTTATTTTTAATTCATTATTTTTTCAAATTGATTTTATTCATTAATCATAATCTATTTAGTTGTCACAAAACAACACGACTGTTTATATACTATGCAATTGTGTCATTGTTTCAACCACCATTGCTTAACAGCGAAGAGGAACACAAGCACTGGAAAGCAGTTTATTAAACACACATAAAAGACCTGAGACTCGGTGGTCTGAAAATGCAGTAATTGCAGTCTATGTTTGGATGTTGCCTTGGGTTGATATGATGGCTATCAATAAGCTCACTTTTAGGTTGGCTGTTGCTATGCAGAACAGACTAGTAAACACAGGACAACACTGTCTCAGTTCTCCATCCCTGATTTGACTTTCCCTAAACGTTGGCTGTGGCGCTCCAGATGAGGCACGACTAGGTCCGCTTCTTGCCATGGTACACTGCCATACAAAAATGGAACTTTTTGTTCCTGTTTTCTCAACACTGGGAATTTATAGGGCAGCTGCTGCAGATGTTCTCATAAAGAAAGCCCAAACACTGATGTCAGGTTTACATACTGCAGTAGATCTCACACACACTTGTTCTCTTGCTGAACCACAATGGCCTTTTCTGGCCCCAATTACAATAACACATTACTGTTCAAGCAGATAGAGCTGGGATAAATAGATCATTGGTGGAGATAAGAAGTCATCATCCATCATTTTCACAGATGATTATTTTGCTGAGTGACTGTGTCAAGTGGACCATGTTAGAATCAGTTTTTTTCCCCCTTTTTTTTTTTCCCGCTCACTTTAAGTGTTGCATTTCAAACTTAATGCAATTTTGCTCTTGATGTGTTTGAAGAAAAACTAATGCATGGTACTTTTGTTTGTAATTTTTTTTTAGTTGATGCAAGATTGACAACTTTCAGCCCTAGAATTTAACTACAAATGCAGTTTCTCTTTGGCATGTTAACGAAATATAAATCAAATAAATCACCAAAGACCACATTATCATACTGAAAATTTTTTTTTTTAATAATCTGACAGTCAAAAATGCATTTACCACACAGTCGTGGAAGTATTAGTTGCTAAATTGATGTAATTGAATAGCAGAAAGCCTATTAGAAGTCCAGTTTTATTTTATGACGTTGATGATATTTTTGGAATATTATTAATGAAATATGATATATAATTTTAATATAACTGGCCAAGATGTGGTTAATTTTAGCCTCTTTCTTTACATTCTGTACTTCATGTTGAGTTGTTTGTTATTCAATGAATGTTTCAGTGTAAAAAATACAATATTGTCTCCTGAGATGTGTATGAAGTAACATAAATGGGAAATGGTAGACAAAGTACAAGTACCTCTAAATGCTAAGTAGAGCTCTTGAGTAAGAATACTTAGGTACTTAATTAATAGGTTACAGTAATATTTTTTCTGTACTGCCTTTTTAAGGAATGGCATAGATAATCTTTTAAGGCTGGATGTGAACAATTTCATAATTTATTCTAATCGGGGAGGAAGGGTGCATTCTCCTTGCATCCGCCATGAAATTTCCCCATTGGCTTTCCTGAAAACCACCTGGACTGACTTAAGCAAAGTTTTTAAAACATTCTCTGGACTAGGTGTTTCCTGCAGCTACAGCTTTCATCTCAGTCAGATTAATTTGGCTGAGTCGAGGTTCAATTTGAATAAAACATAGTCTTGGACCAGCCTGAATTTCTGTTGTTGGTCATAATCAGTGGTTGGAGAGGAAGACCTGAATGGAGGTCTTGTCCCGCTCTCAGAAGCTTAGGAAACACTCCATCTGTGTTCCACCACCTCTCTCCCATGAGTCAGAGGGTCCGCCACGGGCCAAAAGCAATTACTACCCTGCCAAAAATGACAGTTTCAGGTTTATAAGCATTGATTGCAGAGATGGAAAATTAGGTTGATAATTCATGCTTTCTTATTTCTCATTTGTAGTCTCTTGCTTTCCCATTCACTTGCTTTTCTATCCACCTCATTCACTTCTCAATAATTCTTTCATCGTGTGAGTGTGTCTTCACTTCAAGGAACTGGAAACAGTTGGATTTTGTTTAATGTCTGAAATTAATATGTTCCACATGGCTTTTAATTTAAAAGGCTGAAATATTGGTCATGATGCTTTGGCTACTTTTCTCTCCCTTAATCTCTCTTAGACAACAGTCTATGTAATAAATAGAAACAGCGCAGCTGTCACAGATGTATGTACAGGAAAATGTGGACTTCATCTAGATATTGTCAATATTGTAATAATATCAGTCCAAAATGAGTTTTTAGTCAGATAACAACAACAAA
The DNA here is from genome assembly GCA_037367275.1 of Coranthus polyacanthus. Lineage (NCBI taxonomy): Eukaryota > Metazoa > Chordata > Actinopteri > Kurtiformes > Apogonidae > Coranthus > Coranthus polyacanthus. Next base: position 24,411,469 of record JAPQRN010000027.1, on the reverse strand, counting down.
AAGCCATCACACACAGCCTAAGCCTCCTGAAACCAGAGAAAACTAGTAACTTGTAATGCATCTTCATTTTATAAGAGGTCAGAAAATCGTTATTTAGATCGTGAATCGTGATTCTACCTGGAAAGATTGTCACATGATGTTTGTGCCAGATTGTCCAGCCCTATGTCACATAGCTAAGAGCTTTGTTTTTTTTTATGGTTTTCTGGTGTGTATGTTGTAACTGAAGGTTTATTTGTTCTGTTTTTGAGGATGTTGAAGACAACTAAGAGACCACGGGGCAGACAATCCTGGGAATCATCGCCATAAAGAAAGAAGATTCAGAACCCACAGAAGACCTGGAAGATATTGGAATAATCATCGAAGGCGTGGAAGTGCTTCATGACCTTGTGACTTGTGATGGAACTACATGGCAACAACCTCTCAACAAAGGCCCAAGTCCTAATAAACAAACTAATTGAAGGAACATCTTAGACACTGCAAGTGTTGTGTGGAACATTAAAGACCTTATTGTGATCTGAAGCAGCACAATTGAAAACTTGGAGCAGAGGATTCACTCCAAATCGTCTTGCAGAGAGCTGTTTTGGATCTGCATATTGAACTGTTAGGATTAGGAGCGGAATGGTCTTGTTTTCAAATAATTAACAGAATTTCACAAATGGGAAAGACAATGACAGTAACAATGTGAAACTGTGTGAGAGTTTGCACTTCATGCCAGGTAAGATAAGGAGAAGAGCAGTTTGAAATGGAATGACAGACGGACATGGATGAGACAGGAGTTATTTGAAGCTGTTAATTGTCCCATTTTACAATGTCCTAGTTGTAGGTTTGTACAAGAAGAAGTCACATTTAAAACGAGTTGAAAGGTACGGCTGGCGATTTTGTATATTTAGTATAGGGCTGCAACTAACTTTAACTAACTTTGATTATTTTCATAGTCCAATCAATTTATAGTTGTTTTAAAAAGGTAAAAAATGTAGATTGTTTCCCAAAACCCAAGGTGACGTCCTTAAATGTCTTATTTTGTCCACAACCCAAAGATATTCAGATTAATGTCAGAGAGGAGTAAATAAACCAGAAAATATTCACATTTAAGGATCTGAAATCAGATTCTTTTTTCTTAGAAAATTACACAAACCGATTAATGGATTATCAAAACATTTGATCACCTACTCTGTTTGAGTGTGGACCAGAGTTAATATCACCTGAACTAAAAATACCAGAACAGACAAAACAAATTGCGGCTCTAACGAGCGACTTTAGTGTTTTTGTCGACCACCGTAGGAGATGGTGGGAGGTGGGAGGATATCAGGTTGGTTGCAATCTGTAACTTTACCACTAGGTGTCACTAAATATCATATATTGAACCTTTAAAGTGCACAGCCAACATATGGGAAAGAAAAAAATACTACATGAATAATTGCAAACACAAAAACAAATATAAAATGACGAATACAACCTTAGTTTCTTTAATTAGGTGGTTTCTTGTGAAATATATTAAAGACCTTTGTCACAATAGAGTTTAGAAGTTTAATGAAACAAATGAAAAGACAAAAACAAGGTAGGGGGTAAAGTTGGAGCAGGTTCAATTCAGTTCAATTCAATTCAATTCAATTCAGTTCAATTCAGTTCAATTCAGTTCA
>JAPQRN010000027.1:24392060-24407843 GCA_037367275.1 Coranthus polyacanthus | reverse complement strand
TTTGTAACATGTTTCACGTGTTCACAACAATCAAGAATGAGTGAAAATGGAGAAGAGGAAGTGCTTGTGACTGTAATTGATTGATTTTAAATAGAGAGCAGTTAAAGCTGCAGTGTTGTTGAGCAAAAAATACATAATTACCTTTCAGCATATTGTAATTCAAGTGATCTGGGAGGAAACAAGAATTCTGTATTCTGTGGACTTTTGGACTGTGACGCAGACTTCGGCTAATCACAGGTGTTTTCAGACAGGTAAGTGAGGGTTAAATGTTCGACTGACGTGACGCTACGGCTCTACTCCGTGGCTCAACGCAGAAGCTTGGAAAAGTGTCTTTTCCACAGTGACGTGAAACGGCATCAGGTCATCTATCTTTATGTTTAGTCTCTTGATTTGGGCCGAAAGGAGAGAGCTGCAGAAAAAAGGTGTGTATTTTCAAATTCTGCAGTTTTTTTTTCCCCCCGATTTTGACTCCTGTAGCTTTAACCACTTTTAAGTCATATTAGTAACATTTGGGTTACTTTTTGGTCCACTCCTCTGCTCTGCCAGTATTTATACTTTGAGCTCTAGGGTAGACAATGTTGGAGCTGGCTGATATTTAGACAAGGCAGTGGTCTGTTCTGCAGAACTGGCTTCAGAAGCTATAATTTCTGGAAGTGAGTTCTGCCTCCAATGTTAACAGGAAATGTGTGCTGCACTGAATGTATACACATGGCCTCAACAAATAAGCAGTATAATATAATATCAACGCTGTGGTTCCACAGGAAGAAGAAGAAGTATAAAGAATGAAAGTGAGAAAACCTCAGGTGGAGCTGGCTTCTGAACAAATTCAGTTTTCCAAATTCTGCCAAAAATAAAGATAAAACATGTTTAGTAACAAACAGTTTTGTTTTAAAATGTCAGCATCTAGTCTTGTATAGTGGATGTTCACGTACAGAAGGTTTGCTTACTTACATTTGAGCAGAGGTGGGTCTCTGTGGGAGGCCCACTGGAAAAAGTGACACATTTAAAGGTAAGAACCTCATAAGCTGTCCAGACCTCTGTTTACTCCCCCAGACCTCCTGTTCAGTTAAGTCTTAACAACAGCAGGAACTGTTACCTTTCTGAATGGAATTCAAGCTCATAAACAAACAGCATCAACCATCATTAGGAGAAATTAATCCAACAGCACAAAGGACCGATGCGTTCTTTCATGTACTTTAATGAATCTACAAAACGTCTAATAGTTAAGCTCCAAATGAGCTTAATTATAATTACTGGCCTGTAGTCAAGTGGTTAAAGATGCCAACTGGGAACCTAAACGTCCCCTCTTTGATTGCCAGTCTGGGTGACATTTGTTGCATCATTCCCCTCATTCCTGTCTCCCGTCTACTATCCTCTGTTGGATAAAGGCACAAATGTGTTCGCGTAAAGCTTTATTAATGGGGATGGAATTACATTTAACACCAGATGTTTGTCTGACAATCATGGTGAATCTAGAAAATCAAATTCTGTCTGCGAGTGAATCCCATCATGCACCGTGAAAAAGTATGGCCACTGGTTGCTTAAATATCAACAGTGACGCATTAGTTTTTAATAGATTTAAAGTTAGGAAATATTCATTCAAATGTATTTCTTAAGGGAACCTTAAGAAATCCAAATGAATTTAGATGCAAAGTTGATTTAAACTTGTTACATACTTACCAAAATGTTAAGTTACATTTGCAAAAATATCTCACAAAATGAAGTCAGACTTTAGATCTACTAAAGCTCCACATAAAAAATAAATAATATTAGTATATTTTGATACATTTTCAAGAAATTTAAATGTACTCATAATATTAAGTGTAATTTTGTTGCCACAGTTTAGAAGATTGACATAAATGGTCTAAAGAAACATGACATAAACATAGTATTTTAAAAAAGCAACAAATGGAAATTTAAAAGCAGTTGAAATCAGTGACTTTAAAATGGGTAAAATGGTTTTATTTCTTTCTTTCATTATTAGTCTACTTATTATGTAGACAAAAATGTTTTTCTGCTAAATTGTTTCAAATTTAATCAATAAATGATTTAAAGGTTTAATTCAACTTAATATTTGTTTAAAAAAAAACAACTTTAGTCTATTTTATTCAGCAAGTGTTACATTTATTTGTTGACTAAAAGGGAGACGAATAAGATAATGACTTAAGACAAAGGAAGCTGAAACAATGTAATGCAAGCAAAATAATCGATAATAAGACTTTAGAAATGTATCCACAATAGTTGAGGATAGAGAGGACATTGAAAATAACTTTTTTCCCTAAAGAGACAACGTAAAACACAGTGAACAGACAGCATGTGATTGAGAGCTAGCTCCTCTGACGTAAACGCTCTTGTTACACAGACTGGAATGTTTTAAAAGTTTTAATTATGATGTTATTTGCATCAGTTGTCCAGGAATTTGGGCACACTGACAGAATGCAAAATTTGGAAGACACACTTTAGCTACAGCCGCAGTGGATGTTAGGGTTTTGGATTGTGTTTGACCGTTTTTGAACAGATGAAGAAGCTAATGAGGACACGGCAGCCTTGAAATGCTGACATTTTTATCACATTTCTCTGAGTTTCAAAAGTGTGGGTGCAAAAGAGGAACATACATTTTCACAGTCATGACTCTGAACTCATGAAGTGGAATCTAACATTCAAAAATGAGCGTTAAAGTGCACTACCGGCCTTTTATTGAGCGGTGTGTACGTATTATAATCTGATAGGCATAGAAAAAGAAATGAAGAAATAAGAGCGAGCCATTCAGGAGAAGTGGTCAGAGAAAAGTGCACTTCTTTCATTTGAATATCACTGAAGCTTGAGATGTGGAGCAAACCGCGGAGTGTGCGTCGACAGCACCTGCAGCCAAATCTCTATAGTCTGCATCAACTCTTCTTCTGGCTCATCAATGCGCCGTCACAGTCATCGTGTACTTGTTTTCCCCACAGTACTATGAAGTCATAGTTTAAGTGGCCAATTAGCCCAAACACAGTTCAATCTGTGGCATCTCCAGAGATAGCAAGAACAGGATGAGGAAGGAAATTTATGGTCACTTTGGAGGACATCTGTGAATAGATGACTGTTAGACCAACTTAGCGTAATGCTGGCATCTTACTATTACACCTGCATTTGTGTGTGTGTGTGTGTGTGTGTGTGTGTGTGTGTGTCTATGTTTTTGATTCATGTCTGTGGGTGTCAAGTCTGTTTTGGTTAAATGGCTTACTGTGAGGTCTGACTTGAGCAGGGGAAAATAGCTGTCATAATTACCCACGCCTGTGTCTTTCGGGTAAAATCCCTGTTTCCTAATTACCGCCTGCTAACAATCTTCTTGCCTAATTTATGCGTGTTGGTCAAGACGTGGGCACCCTCTTCTCTAATTCTGCCAAAGTCCAGCCAAAGTTGTTAGTGGTGAATATTCAAGCATAATCTCTGCTGGAACCTCGGAATAACCAGGCATGGGGTCGCTGCGTTGCTGATGGAGTGCAAAAACCCATACGTGTCTACATAAGACGGGACAAGCCAGGTGTGCGCCAATGTGTAAATACGGTAGGTGATAGAGATTAACATGAGATTAAAGATGATAGAAGTGGTGAGAGAAGGAAAAGTCAATAGACGTCTTATGGAGAAACAGAGGGAGTGACTTGACATTTCCAAATGGAATGGTTGAATGTAAACACAGCTGGATGTAATAGAAGAGCATTTACTGGCTGCATTTTAATTATTGCTTTGACTTTCCATTGACTGCCAAGTACTGTTGTGTATACACAGAATGTGCCGTTGACAGCTTATCTGAATCAAGCCTTGCTTTTCACAGTGGAGGTGCTAGTTCAGGAGTCTTGGCGCTGCTCAGAAATGCATCTGCTCAATTCAAAAGCGGCATTGTTTGGGATTTTCACAGTGAAGTCAGGTATGATGTAATTGGCGCTCTGTGTCTGTTGCGGCCATCCCGTAACCGAAAAGTAACGAGAGGACCTTGACTGTGAGCGAGAGCAGATAATGTAGTTTATTGAAGTGAAAAGGCAGGGATTAAAATATGTTTTTGAGTTGATATGACAGCCCAACACAGTGTTTGCAGGTTTGAGTTGAGCTGCAGACATTAGATAAACATATTCATCTGTCCTCTTATCATCGTGCTGGTGTGTTTCACAGAAACGTCAAACAAAATAATCCGAAACAAAGCCAACGTGTACTTTCATAGCGACTGACTGTAGAATGACCTAGCTTAGTAAGAATGGCAGACCGAAGCAGTTTTCTCTGTAGTGTGGGGCATAATGACAACTTGTAGACAGTTCAGAAATACAGTTTAGGAACTTCAGTCAAATTACAGATGTTATAGCATTCATCTCTGTTCACATATCAAAACATTTTAATGGAAAATTCAGCACAAAATAGAGCTGCCCTGATCCTGACATACACTGTGGAGCTGTACACGTAAACAGGCTTTAAAATCAGAAAACCCCAACAATATTTTGGTCAGTATTTTGGTCAAATCCAACCAAGACGAATGGTTTCCCTTAAGCATCTGGATGTAAAACACAATCATCAACGATGAGTTGAACTTGTCTTCAATCATGAAGTCATTTGGAAAAATACAGAAATCCAATGATGTGCTGGCACACTGAAACAAGAAAAAAGATGGTGATGCAGTTTGGTTATTAACAGGATTTGGACTGAGCTGTAAACTATGCGTAAATGTAAACTAAACTCTTGGGTTTGCATTAGTGTTTACACAAGCCAGTGTAGCTATGTACATGTATACGCTATGTGATAACTTGTCAATACACAGTAAAATGTGAAAAAAAGCTGAGTTTTATAAAAAAAGAGCTCGAGTTTATCGCTCATAAACTCGAGCGATAAACTCGGGTTTGTTATTATGTTTTATGCATAATAAAAATCATAGATCAGACCCAATAAATTAAATGGATGATTCGCTGATTCAGAGCAGGTCATTTACAATTCTGAACACCGATTTGCAGCTTTTCAAATGGACATTGGTGAGATATTTTGCAAATAACTGATTTGTGATTAAACTAAAAGAAAAATAGTGACATCCAACACTTCCTACCGGCAGTTTCACCCATAGTTTAGATCACACACCTGGCCAACGTTAGAAATGTGTTAGAGCAAGATTATTTTAACACTGTTTTGCTGTTTATCATCTTCAAACAGTGCTAACAATTAAGGTGCGGAGATGGGACTTGGACTCTTTGGGCCTGTTAACATTAATGAAATGTCTGAAAAGCTGAATGTCATCCCTCCCCTTCTTATTATGCCTAAATTTATGCAACTTCAGCTTCTGTGCCATTTGTCATTACTTTTGATTGTAATAACGTCACACGAGGCCCAAAGTAAAGAATCACTAAACGCAATGTTACGTAGCAAACTAGAATTGATTCGATTGGCATTCTCTGAATATTTTGAAAGGAGTGTTTATTTCACGTAGAGTCCTTTCTTCTTTAAGTAGGACACCTATATTTAGAGTAATGGACCTATATGTTTGTGTTACAAGGCAGACTACAGTTAACAGTCGATTAACTTTAAAGGAATGCTATCATTGCGTGGGCTTTTTCATATTTTGTTCCAATAACCTGCTTAAAGTGATCATATACCAAACAACTAATCAATACTTCATCAATACTCGGAGACTTGACTCGGACTGCACAAAAATCTCCATGTGGTGTAAAAGCTTTATGTAAAGACGTCTAAGCCTAGCACTAAAAACATTTATTAATTAATTATAAAAAAGAAACATTTTCACAAACTAATAAACTTGCAGAATGCTGACTTTTACAAACTGATACAACTGTACAAAGACACGCACATGAATTTCGAAAGAAAGTGGATCCTATGTCCCCGCGTTCAGAAGAAGAGGTCTCAACAATCAGTGGCCTCACTCCGTCACTGCTTTGACTGATTGTTTCAAAAGAGGTCATGCGTGACTTTAAAGGAAATGCAGAGGACCTAATAATACATAACAGGTCACACAACACTGCAAGTTCTTGGCGAAACCCACCTCAGTGATTCATCGTGAACGCACAACGTCACACACGACACAGACTGATGATCAAAAGTGAACTTGCGTGTCCACCTGCCTGAGTGGAAACACACATGCACACACTTAAAAAACAAAACATATTTCTGTGGCGCAACACGGACAGTTACACATGCCTGACATACCACAGAATCACTCACACAAATACATGAGTCACTCAAACTGTCCAGCGCTGACAAGTGATCAGAGACTGCCCTCACACACATTTCAAACACACACACTCTGACTCCCCCATGGCTACGCTGACCTTTGACCTTAGGTGAAGGGGGTTGTCGTGTGATGCTGTGGGTTCATTCTCCGTGTGTGAGGTCATTTCCTTTGGTTGACCTCAAAATAGAGGCACAGTGAAGGGTGGCGTAACGATATGGGACCCAACAGAGCAACTCAACAGTTTGAAGAAAGGTATCACTATGTCCAATATGTATTTCATTTATTATTATTTTTTATTTCATTGTATGTATTCCAGTACAGAGAGGCAAACATATTTAGTTTTAGTAAATATTTTGCTTTTCAGGGGTAAACTACTCAGTGCACACACAGAATGTTCAGTTTGATTTTGTCAACAATGATTAGGTTGTCTCTGGTCTGGCTCTCTTCTGATGGAAACATCTTACGCTGAAAAATACTTCATGTCTCTTTCATGTCTCTTTAGACGATGAGATGACATTATGGGAAATAGTGTCATCTTAACTTTTAGCTATTGATTTTTATAGTACTTTTTCCCCTGAGTAAACAAGAGATAGGGATAGTCTCAAACAAGCATGTCCGTCATTGCAATGATGCCATGAACCGTGGCCCTGAGCGACATTTTCTAACAAACAGACCCTTTATGTGACAGAACCAAAATGCTCTTTGTTTGCAGTTTATGTCAGAGTGAGAGTCTGTGTATATAGATGGCAGGGGAAAAAAAAAAAGAAGAAGCAGAATAAGGAATCTGCTCTGAGCTGCGTTAGTAAACAAGACAAACACAATCAGCATCTCGAGAGCCACATCTGGCTCTGGTCGAGCTGGGCCTGGACTCTGATTGAGGGGCCCAGCAGGCTCCTTTGTTTCCTCTGAGTTGTTTTGTAGCATGTCAGAAGAGAAAAACAAAATGGATGGTATGTAAAATGCTGCTATTGTATAGAACAAATGCTTAAAGACAAGCGCGTCACCAACTGTTGAAGGACCACTTCCAGACGTTATTATCATGCTCACATTACAGCATACGTATGTAATGCGAATTAAAGTGCCAGTGGCTATTGGCAAAGAGGGATTTGTAGTTTTCAATTTCCTGAACTCTGAAGATATTTGTATCAGGTTAATGTTTTTCCCCGTGGTTTGACCTGTAGACTATTATTATGCCACATTACATGTGAATAAATCACTTACAGTACATTTATGTGTCATTAGATCACATTTGTTTTTATTAAATCAATTTGCAGAAAATGGTCAATATAGTTGTTGACTGATGTTGTGGTTACAGGAAAGAGAGAAGAAGCAGTTTTGGAGGGAAAAAGACTGAGAGTCAGTGGTATCAATGTGCATTTTTTTACCGACATCTGTCGACTATTACTCCTCGACCCAACAGTACGTTTTTGGGTTTTGTTCTCTCCTCGTATTTTCAGAGGTAAGGTTAAGTCAAAACTCCACAATGTCTTTTAAAAAGAAATGAAATACAACAGAACTTCGCTCTAAATGGCTTATCATAAAAACCCAGACATCGTCACATAGGGCTTCTGGCTTGTATTTAGCTGACAGCGTGAAGTCGCAGCGTATACACAGAGCACAGTTAAAGCCCCGTAGAAGCGTAAAAACCATTGTGCTGCAAGGAGAGAGCCCCAAACGCGCCCCAGGGAAAACCTCCTTCTGTTCTTTTTACAGGAAAACCTTTAATTCATGGAGACAAACTGAGCCATCATTATATTTAACAGAGTATCATAAACATTCCTGCATGCTGGATGTAAATGGGAAAAGTGTCTTGTTAGATGGACAGATGTGTAAATACAGGGACGTGACCTTGTAACACACACAAAGGCCTCTCATGCAGGCACACCTGTGTGAACCATAGTTGGGAATGCACCCTGGGCTGTAACCTAGTTGTATTTCTCTCTTTTTCTTATGTCACAGGTATTTCTCATAATAATTTCATGTGTCTACGAACGACCTCTGTGACTTACACTCTTCTTATCGCACTGTAAGTCTTAATTAATTCTTATTGCATTGTAAGTCTACGGCTATGTGCTGCCGCATATTCTTTTAAACATTTTTAATATTCGTGTTTTCATTGTTTTATTCTCTTCTATTATGATTTCATGTACTCTGTTCTTGCTTTTAATTTTATTTTTAATATTCCAATGTGTTATTGTTTAAGCACTTTGTTTTTGCTTCTTTCTGGATGTTCCTTTCACGTACGCAGAGCACACTGAATTGCCTTTGTGTATGAAATGCGCTATATAAATAATCTTCCCTTTCCTTGCCTTGCTTTGCCTAATATATCTTTACAAAACAATTGCCGATGAAGTAATGATTCATTATCAAACTCTACACATAAAAATAAACAGTATAGGATTTAAAAGTGGTACGGTATCAACCCAGTCACTTCAGTAAAATGTTGCCATTGAACATTTCTAGATCCCTTTTATCGTGTTTGAACCGCTCATGGCAATTTTTTACAGAAATGCTGTTAAAGGTTATAGGTTTAGGCACTGAGATCACCATGTAGGCTAAAAGATACCAGGATTTGGTTTAATACAGAAAAAGTCTGCAAAGATGTGATAAAAATGACTCCTAATATATTTGCTAATATTTTAATCAAACCACAGTCTTTTCCAGGCACTTTTATCACCTAATCCTACAAATTTACAGGAACTGGGATGAAAGCTCCGGTCTCTGTTGGTAAAGTTCTGGATTTTGCCATCCGCCCCGACCATAAAACAACAGCTCACTCAAAGGTCAATAAATAACTGATCCTTCAATAAGAAGTTACATTGAGAATATACTTCTCCGTGATTTGCAGAAACATATACTGGCAATATTTTTTGGAACATATTTACAGGTTTACTTGATGATCTTTCTGATGTTTGAACAATGAACAGTAGTACTCATACATATAGGCCACTGACCCATCGCTGGCCTTTTCTTCTTCTTGGCTTCTTGTAGTAAAAATGGGGCAGTGGAGAAGCCTAGGACCTGTAAAATGCTTCTGCGTCTGAGTGTAAAACTTTGATTTATTTTACCATTCGCTTGTGTACGTGCCTTCTTACGTGTGCATAGTTTAGTGCTTGCATCTTAAGCGCTTCTCCCACTTAACACTGTCTATATAAATGCTTTCCTTAAGATCTCACACCTTTTTGATGATTTCTTTATCCCCCTTTTAGCATGTTTGGCGTTTCGCATCCCACACTGTCACAAAAATTACCATAGTGGAACAGTTTTTTGTTTTGTTTTGGGTTTTTTTTTTTTACACAGCTAAAGCTAACGCTATAACATCAACTGCAGTAAAGGAGGGAGGAGAGGAAGGCTAAGGGTCTGGTTCTGGTTTGAAAAATAAATAGGGCTTGTGCAGTGGAGAAAGTTGGCTTTATGTGGTTCTTGGGAAATGGAAAAGTATTGGCCAAACCACCGGCACAAAGGTAAGGGTATATCTGTGCATGTAGGATATGGTGAGTCGTTGTCTATACATCTGGTGTTTGTGTTTGTGTCTGCGCTTTTGAAGCGTTGTGTGTCACAGTGGCAGAGTGACTAATGAAGCTGATTACTTCTAGCTGTCTGAGAGGACAGCTGAGAAGATGCTTGCTCATGTGGGGTTGCTGCTGATGACCTCAACACATGCTGTAATTCTGTAGAACAAATCCTGGCTTAATAAAATACTCTACGCATACATCAGTGTTTGACTGTCTGTCACTCTGCAACTGCCCTCATCCTAACAGCTCCTCCATGCATGTCTGACAAATGTGTTTCATTCCATCCACTGTTAAAAGACGGTTACATAGCAGACTTCAAATGTTGCATGTGCTGCAGGTGTATTCATCTCATTAACGTTATGTCAGAAATCACGTCAAATTATCTGTGGCTTGTAAATATCTTCAACACACTGGTAACACAAATGAATTCCCTGAAAGCATTAAACCGGATGCCAAATAACAAATTGCCCAGATCTGACAGTTTCCATCCTGAATTCTATGATCCGTTTTGGCACATATCTCTTTGACTATTTTACAGACTGACATCAGAAGTATAAAGATTAATCCCAAATCACTTCAACAGGAATGCAGCTGTTTTATCAGTTCTACTGAAACCCAATATAAGACTTGACCACAAAATACCCTCTAATGCTAATGAATACCGCATCAACTATTATATACATATATATGTATATATTTTATTTGTGCAAAATGACAGTGACATGACAAGACATATTGGTGAACATACAGACATAACGAACAACATAACAATAATGGATGAAAGTAAGATGAACGCGAGGGAAAGAAAAGAAAAGAATATGCATCAAATATTATGTTGTGACTGAAGCCTTTGATCCACCATTAGAAAATCGCTTTTGATAATATTAGCAAGCTATTTAATCACTGAAACAGTTTCAAACCTGAGGAATAATCACATTATTACGTGCACACACTTTTTCCTGGTTTTTTTTTTTTTTTTTGTGTTCAAGTTGTGTATACGTGCCGACATCTGTTCTCCACTCAGTCAACAGTGGAAAAACCTCTGGTTCAACCCGAACAGATGACTGATGGAGTCCAATCAAAGTCTTTATTTAAAGAAAGGTATATGGGTCTCTGTTTTTGGGGCACACAGCTATGGGCTCATATGTAACCATGTCTATTCAGTACCAGACCTCCTCATTTCACTTTGCAGTCGCCTGCACTGAGGCACAGACCGTCTGTTTTAGTGAAGGGGCTCATAGTGTCTCTGGAAATTGTTTCAGGGTTTAAGGCCTCAGTGAATGTTGATTTTAATTGAGCATGTGTGTTTGATGTATGTAGATGTGTGCGCCGGTTTGTAATCAAGTACGCAAGGCACATGCAATCACGTGCACAGTACTCTGTGTATGTGTATGCTTTTGTATCCTGGATGTGTGTGCTGTGGCATCTTAATTGGTGAAGAACCATCTGCACAGAAACTCTCAGTTTCAAATTTTTGTCTAAGGTTTCCATTCATCTGCGTTGTTATAGATAAAAACCATCCCAGACAAAAACGAAATGTTGATTCACTTATAGTAATTAAAGTGCAAGGGTAAATTATTAACAAAGTCTGTTAGAGAGCTTGAAAAAGATTACATTCATTGAAAATCAATGCAACGTATTATATTAAAACGCAGCCTTTTTAGTATAATTTACCAGCGGCCTTACCAAAAACACATCACACAGGTGCTCATGTGTTTTGAAAATCCCATGACAATGTGAGTCAGACAGAGAACATTTCATTCTTCCTGTGTGATGGCCCATGATGAAAAGTGCACTATCTGGTAGGCGAGCTGATATATTTGCAAATAACACAGTAATCTCCCCACTGCGGGCCAAACATGCCAGTGTTTGCTTGCTTATTCCACATAAAAGAACAGCTCACTCGTTCGTTCTCACACACAAGCAAAGGCAAACATTCCCTTTATTGTGCAGACATCTCTCTTCTTCTTTTATTTTTCCTCCTTCCTCTCTGAGCCCAGGAAGGGAGCACTCATACACTCACCCCGGAACAAGCCCGGAGGTCCTTAGACCACACACAGAGCAGGCCAAGGATCTCTCCCTGACTCACTTTCTTTCTCTGTCCTTTCCTAACTTCCTAACGTATAGTTATTCTATTTCATAGTTTGACTCTTTCTCTATCACTCCATCTTCTTCAAAGCTCTCTCTCTGTCTTTTTTCATATTTCATCTCCTCTTGAACCAACCTGACCAAAGCAGAATGAAGTTGTGAGCCCACTGCTCCACGTTTCTGTCTCCACTCTAACATTTTCTTCTCTCCCTCTGTTTGTTTGAACGTGCTGATGTTAGCTGTACACAGGATGGTCACTTAGTATGATATTTGTGCCTGTGAGACCACCCAGCCAGTCGGGCCAAGCAAGAGATGGGGAGTTTGGGCTTTATTTTTCAACGCCTCTGCTGTTCCCAGGGCCTCAGAGCTGAATGAGATTAATCCCTCTCTGTCACCAGTATGTGTGATTATGACACAGCATGGCTAGTTGTGTAATATTCAGGTGAAAGACGGGGTATACTAACAGATTCGGCTATATTTATAATAATAAAGTGAGATAGAAAATGTTAACTATTCCCACTTCTGGTTTCTAGATGAAACTCTCACTCACTCTCACAGCTCTTCTGAAACTGACTATATTACAATTAACACTCAATTCTCAAAAAAGGACATCAGCAGACCACGTACAAAGAGAACCAGTTGCACAATAATACAAAAGTTCTCACAAATCAGCGCAGTGATTGTTTTGTATGTAAGTCAGAGAGTTCATTAAGCCCCCTCTGACAGGGTATATGGAGACATAAATGGCCGTGACCTAGTTGGTCTGACATGGTAGCTGATACTGTAGATAAGAAGGCCAGAGCGTCGTGTTGGGTGGCACCATGTGTGAGCTGGGGATTTACAGTGTTTCCAGACCACACACAGACAGACTGACAGAGAAAGTGAGGGAGGGATGGTTGAAGACAGGGAGGATATGAAGAAGTAAAAAATTAGGAGTGGATGAAGGAGACAAAAGGACAAAGAAAGCCTGAGGAAATTATTGCCAATTTCCGAAGTCCATGTGGACATTATTGCATTGTGGCTGTATGTCAGTATTATGACTTTGGTGATTGTCTACACATCTATGATATAGTGTCAATCTACATTTCCTCTAAGTTGGTTTCATTAAGGCATGTTACTTTTCTCAATTTACAGGTGTGTGACATGGAAATGTGAAGCCATCACAGCTCAGACATTGAAAACTGACTTTTAAGGGAGCAGGAAACATCTACTGTCCAACAGCTGGCCTTGAACTGAATGAGGAAGGTGGATTAAATTTTAATGAATAATTAGGTCATTGAACTTTCTGTGTAAAAACCACATCAGACTAATGGTATTATTCAGTGCAGAGTATTTTATTATATCTTAACATGACTTGGGGGAAAGTATTTTATTACATTTTATTCAACAAAGGTGGATGGTGACATCTTGCAATTAATGGCTCTGACATCAGTGACATAAGATAAGAAGTCATGTATATGTGGAACTAAATTGTAAGAGGAAGATAAAGAATGTACGATTTTAACACAAGTGAGCATTATCCAGCACGAATGCTGGCTTAACGGACTCTACCTCATCTTTTTAGAAGCCGTACTGTATGTCTCTAAGGAGGATGTACAGTTGTATTTCACAATGCAGTGGAGTTAAGTTTGACAAGCCACACTGCACGCTGCTGTAACACTGACAGATTTAAATAAATGATATCCTCTAGTATCAAAGAAATAACATAAAAGAAAACGGAAAAATAGACTAATATGCCAATCAATACAGATTTGTATATCCTTCTAGTCGGACCTTCGGGGGCTTTTCTCTGTGATTAACTGTAAAGTTTTCCAGGACTGACTTGAGTATTAGAGGGAGTGCAATGCAGCCATGAAGGAGAAAGAAATGTGTGCTAAATGGTCCATAGGCATGGCTTGGCCTGACCCTGCAAACCCTCTGGATCCCATATGGTGAATGTGTGTGCACTACATGCATGGACGCATGGCCTAGCCCTCAACAGTACAGCTCCCAAATGGATAACATCCAATAAAACACTCACATATATAGGCAAATACACACGCACGCACATATCAAGGGCATCACGCATGAGTATAAACACCACCTGAGTATCATATAGCATGTGCTATCTGTCTATGTCTATCTTATTATCAAGGTTAAAATGCTGGTGTCTGTTTTTAAAGCAGTACTGTACTTTATTGTACAGTAGTATAGTAGTTTTCAGTTATCTGTATTTGAGTATTTATTTTTCTGACAACTTATTTGCTTTTACACTGTGCATTTTAACACAAATGTCTGTACTTTCTACTCCTTCAAAACAATCTCTTTAGCTTTAATGAATCTGAGGGAAACTATTAATGATTTTCATTTTGCATTACTGTGCGTTGTTTACCAGTCTTTTTTACACAAGTACCTGTACTTCTACTTGAGTAAAGAATATGTGTACTTTTGCCCCTTCTGAAAGTCATTCAAATACCAATGTGTAAAGCTGAAAAAAAAAACTTTTTAACGTTCAACAACCTCCCTTCACTCACAAGTGCTGCAAAATCCTTCCAATCTTGACTGTAATACACGTCTCTCCCATAGGAACTGAAGTACTACAGACACCACGTTGTACTCCCCCTATCCTGATTGTGAATTGGGGAGTAGAGGGGAACATAATTGCATGCTTAAACGCCTGAGAAACGGACGTCCAGTTCTGCTGAGTTGGTGCTTTTTGTGTGGCCTCATTGTTGGGACGTGCAGTCATGCAGCTCTTTGAGTCCCTGCCGGTGTTCATGTTGGGTTAGGGGTGGTTTAGAAGAGTGGAAGAGGGGGTATTATTGTCTAGCAGCCAGATATTTCACTCCAAGACCAAGCACTTGGTGCCTATCCACCATGCCAGGCAGTAGGAGGGTGACTGTGACCAGAATGAAGTGAAACAGAGACGGAAATCCCAGGCTCTTTCCTCTTTCTGTTGTATTTCTGTCATGTGGTCCAAGACTTTTGTTGTCAACCATTAAATCAGCTGTTTTAAAGGGCCTGTGGAGCCTTTGATAGCAGGACACAAACTGCACAAACATAGGAATGCACACATCATATGCACATGCACACACACTCACAGACGCCACAGTCAGTTATACTTTCTGGTTGATGTGTTTAGTGTGGCCGAAGTGGACAAACAAAAGGCTCCTCTATGAGATTGCAGTGTAATGAGAGGCAGTTTGATCGTAAATATGTTGCTCTACAGTTTTCCATCTCACTGCAAGACAAAAGAGACAAGCCATCAAATTCGGGTCATCAGAGGCATCTACGTTGTAACTCAACTCACTGAGCAGAATCACTTGTGTCACCAAGGCTGTCTGTGGCCCCAGTGTGGCAGCGGGATCGCCCTATCACAGGTCTGAGTTACAGCAACAAAAGTGGCAAAGATGAGGAACCAAATAAAGTGACGTGATTTCTAACTTTTTGTTTTTTATCTCTCATTCCTGTACTGGTAGGTTTCATGCATATGTGACATTTTGAGAGAATTCAAGCATCAGTGTGGTGTCTCTTGCCTTACTGAACAGACACATTGTATGGAGACTTTTCCTTATCTTTTAGGATCCCAGGCATTGCTGAAGATGATAAAGTCAAGACATTTGACTTGAGTCAATTTATCTTAAGTCTTCCAGTATAAGCCCCAAGCCCCATGTGAGCAATTTTTTTAAAATGTGAAAAGATGGAATCCCTTCAGTGACACATATGATGCAAATAAAAAGTTCATGAATAAATATCTGAATAAAGATAATTTCTCAAAATTAACATTGTAGTAGAATACATACATCTCATCGCTTCCTTTGTAACTTCTAAATCCCATCAGATGAAAAAAAAATGTCTTAACTACTGTACTGTACTGTACCGTAGCCTATTTTCTGTGATAAACATGTACAAAAAACTACAAATTTGAGCACACATGCTACTATACGTCACACATTTCCATCCTTCATATGGTCTTCAGGTCAGTTTGACACAGGG